>VSMD01065065.1:0-33362 GCA_008750895.1 Mirza zaza
CACTGTATTCTAGCCTGGGTGACAGAGTGAGACTTTGTCTCAAAAAAAAAAAAAAAAGTTGTTTAAGATTTTTACTTTAGCTCTTATAATTATTCTAGAAATCAGTGAAATTTTAGGAATGAAAAAAATAACTAATGGGATTGAGGTGCTTAATCATTTGAGTCATTGTGTTTGTCGCTGGACCCCCTGTGGCATGTGCTTGGAAGATGTCAAAATGGTTAAGACAGCCTAACCTTGGAGGATTCATTGCCTACTTCATGAACTCTGGGCTGCTGGGCCACACTCGGGCCCTGAGCGGTTCAAATTTCACCACTTCAGTCCAGCATTTTCATACCATGCTCTTTTAGGTGAGTAATTGCTAAGGTCTGTGTCGGCAAGCAAGGAAGAAACCCAGTCGCAGGGCAGCCCTGGGAAGAAAGAGAGGCAGCCACACACCCTTTCAGCCCTGACAGGGGACAGAGCCGAATCGCGTTTGGGGAGTCATCTTGTGTCTGGCCGCGTGGTCACTCAGAAGGTGACCAAGCACAGGGTGAACCAAGGAAGGCAGCAGTTTTATTCCTTAGGGTTTTGATTTTAAATGCTACATCTTAAACCACTAGCCCTGGCCAGGCGCGGTGACTCACGCCTGTAATCCTAGCACTCTGGGAGGCCGAGGCGGGCGGATTGCTCGAGGTCAGGAGTTCGAAACCAGCCTGAGCAAGAGGGAGACCTGTCTCTACTAAAAATAGAAAGAAATTAATTGGCCAACTAATATATATAGAAAAAATTAGCCACACCTGTAGTCCCAGCTACTCGGGAGGCTGAGGCAAGAGGATCGCTTGAGCCCAGGAGTTTGAGGTTGCTGTGAGCTAGGCTGACGCCACGGCACTAACTCTAGCCTGGGCAACAGAGTGAGACTCTGTCTCAAAAAACAAAAACAAAAAATCCATAGTCCCCAGATTAAATATCTGACAATAAGAAACATATGAAGTATATTTTTATGTAGCTAGTTGAGGGATGGAAACTTATGCAGATTTAAAATTCAGAATTAAGAGTGGATAGCACCAAGGAAAATTCTTACATGTAAAGTTAAGTGGGAAAACAAAACGAAACGACATA
Organism: Mirza zaza; assembly: GCA_008750895.1. NCBI lineage: Eukaryota > Metazoa > Chordata > Mammalia > Primates > Cheirogaleidae > Mirza > Mirza zaza. The sequence goes on from VSMD01065065.1 coordinate 1,099, forward strand.
ATACTGTGGGAGAATTATGGGAATAAGAGCAAAGAAAACTGAAAATCAAAAGTCTGATATTAGGGGTGGTGTCTGTTTTTGCTTTGTGTATATATATTCCAATACAACGTGGTGTTGTAGTGTTATTTGTGTAATAATAAATCTCATTCCTTCCCTGCAGCCAACTCAGCTAGCTAGAATAAAAGAAGAGGGAACAAATCCCCCGATAGTGTAAATAACACCTGTAAACACCTACATCTGATTTGCATGGAATTCCCAAACTCTAAATGAACCTGAAAAGGCACTTTGTCTAAGCAACCAGTGTCATTGGCTTCACACCTCACTTCTGCAAAGCTGAGCTGTGGGGTGTTTTAACATTGTTTTCCAACCTGAAAAAGAAAAGAATCAGATTTAAACATTTTCCCAGTGTTCCCCCCCCAGTTTTAGTGAGCCCTCCTGTTGGAGAAGCTTGGTCTTTGACGATGGCACTTGTGTTTCACAGGCAAGGAGCCTCCTCCGTGTAGAAACCAGAGACGTCCGCCTGGGAACTTGCACCAGAAGCGTGGCCCTGTGCCTGAGGTGGGCAAGGGGACCCTGCGGTGTCCAGGAGCGCCAGGCTCAGCAGAGCTGGGGAAGGGCCTTGTCGTGAGTCTGGTCCCTAGGGAGATGATCATTTAGGGGGTTCTCTTCCCAGAGGGCTCCGCCTCGAGTTTGCAACGCAGCAGCGGAGCCACCCGAGGCTCAGGCGGGGGCCCAGGTAAAGAGGGCCTCGAGGTGCGAGCGCAGCGCCACCAACCGCACGGGAACAGTCGGCCTTTGTGCCTGCAAAGGAGGTGGCCCGCGGCGCCCAGCTCCAGCAGCCCTCCAGCGTTGCATAAGCCCGCCACGCCTCGGGCTGAAACAAGGGGGCTTTGTGTGTTTCGGTTTTGGCAGGTTGACCCGGCAGGGACTTCTTTCCTTTTTTAAATCTAATTTTTCCCTCCTCTGTGCTTGAGTCTTTCTTTCTGCCCAAACCTGTCGCTTCATTGCTCAGACACACCCACTCTTCTGGTCTGGTTTCTGCTTCCAGGCAGCAGGGTGGGGGGTGGGGGCCGGGCAGGGCCTCAGGCCTGGCTTCTGGGCTCTGGGCTCGGTGCCTGCTCTTCCGTCCCTCACTGTCAACAGGCCAGGTCGCCTCTCCGGGCCCCACTTTCCTCCTTTGTACAACAGAAATAGGAGTCTCTGACATGCCCACGTGAGCCTAAGCGTGTGAACACGTGAGGGCCCCACAGGGTGCAAGCTGTAACTCCCACAGCTGTGCCACCTTCCCGACTCTTGGCCACGATGGTTATTTTTCTCTCTCCATTACGTGTCAGAGTCAGCTTGAAAACTACCTCGTTCAAAGACTGTCAGTGAGTACTGTACTATTGGTCTCCACTTGAAGGTTTATTGCCTTGTGTGTGTGTGTGTGTGTGTGTGCATCTGTGTAGAAACCAAGTTCTAAGAACAGCCCTTTATTGCTCACTCGAGACACTCGCCAGATAGGTTCTGAGCATGGCCGCAGCACTAGATGGCAGGAGCATGAGCTTAAGTCCTAGTCCCAGGCCAGAGAAGTAAGGAAGTGAGGCTCCCAAGCTCTGTGTAGGAACAGAGTCGGCAGATGAGACGCCAAGACTGGCCAGGACTGGAGGACTGAGGTACAAATAGACTTGAGAATTCAGGAGCAAGCAGAGGTTGCCTGGTGCCTTGGGCTCTCGGATTGGGTTCAAGTTCTTTATCCGTCCCTAAAATCCTCACAAGCAGAGTCAAGCGATATGTTTAAAACTATTTCATTTATACCAAAACATTATAGAAAATATCATGTCTATGAAAGAAAGAATGGGTAATAATTATCATTGTAATAGCTAAGTAGCATTAATTGAGCTATCATTGATCTCATTTTTTTTTTTTTTTGAGACAGAGTCTCACTTTGTTGCCCAGGCTAGAGTGAGTGCCATGGCATCAGCCTAGCTCACAGCAACCTCAAACTCCTGGGCTCAAGCAATCCTGCTGCCTCAGCCTCCCAAGTAGCTGGGACTACAGGCATGTGCCACCATGCCCGGCTAATTTTTTCTATATATATTAGTTGGCCAATTAATTTCTTTCTATTTATAGTAGAGACGGGGTCTCGCTCTTGCTCAGGCTGGTTTCGAACTCCTGACCTCAAGCAATCCGCCTGCCTCGGCCTCCCAGAGTGCTAGGGTTACAGGCGTGAGCCACCGCACGCGGCCTACTGATCTCATTTTAATAATGAGAAAACTGAGTCTCAAAAGAGTAACTTGGGCATGGTCGTGCAGCTAATAAGGGGCAGAATGGCATCTGATGAGGTGTGCCTTAGCTCCAGCTGCTACAACAAATAACTATTGACTGCGTGTTTAGGTGACAGACATTCGTGTCTCACAGTTCTGGAGGCTGGGAAGTCCAAGGTCAAGGTGCTGACTAATCTGATTGCTAGTGAGGGCTCTCTTTCTGGTTTGTAGACAGCCGCCTTCTCGTTATGTCCTCACGTGGCAGAGATCGTCTCTCTTGTGTCTCACTCATCTCATCATGAGGGCCCCTAATCACCTCCCAAAAATCCTACCTCCCAATATCATCACACTGGGGATTAGGGTTTCAGCTTAAATTTAGAGAGAATACAAACATTCAGTACATAGCTAGGTGGCAACAGGCTTTTGGTTTTAACGTATCAATCTTCCCTAGGCACTGAGAACTTTTCCCCTTTATCTACATAAGCAGCATTTGGACCAAGACCCCTGCAGTGAAGTCACTGGAACTTGACAGCACCTATGCTGTGGAATGTATTTCTTATTTAGTCAAGAATAGCTGTGGGATATCTGCTGCACACGAGAAGCTACAGGCATGTGACCTCCCCCTGCCTGGGTTGTCATGTTTATTACTCTAGTAGAGGAGGAAAATGGAAGTGATACATTATTCCAGGGAAAGAAATACTAAAGCGGGGATTGTTGCCAGATCAGCCCTCTCTGCCCCACACAGTGAAGCGACTGTGTGTGGCCGCACAGAGATCACCACTCCCTGCCATACTGGTCCCTCTGCCCTCCCTACCTTGTCCTGGCTCCCCGTTGTCAACCCCCCAACTGTGAGCACATCCTGCCAAGCCTGAGACCAGGGTGGGCCAGTGGGATGGATTTCCCATCCACAGTTGTCAGCCTGAAATTATATGTGTTCTTTTCTTAGAAATATATTTTTTCACCATTCATATTCATTACCAAATACATACTATTATAATTTTTTTTTTGAGACTTTTTGCTCTGTTACCCAGGCTGGAATGCAGTGGCATCATCATAGCTCACTGCAACCTCCAACTCCTGGGCTTAAGTGAATCCTCTTGCCTCAGCCCCGTGGGTAGCTGGGACTACAGGTGCACACCACCATGCCTGGCTAGTTTTTTATATTTTTTGTAGAGATGGAGTCTCGCTATGTGGCTCTCAGTCTGGTCTAGAACTCCTGGCCTCAGATGATCCTCCCACCTCGGCCTCCCAAAATGCTAGGATTACAGGAGTGAACTGCCATACCTGGCCCTGTTATTTTATGTGAGTTTTTTTTCATTAGTCATTTTTCATAAACTGAATAAACTACCCTTTTAATTAGATTGTACTTATAATTTTCTTTAAAATGTAATAAAAGTTCTTAAAGCCATGAATTTTTTTGTCTCTTTCCTTGCACATTCCTTAGGCTGAATATAACCCTCATCTGCAAGATTTGGGACAGGCACATTGGGCTTGGCATCAGAAAACCTAAGTGGTGTCCGGGTTGGGTCACTTGCAACTGTGCATCTTTGGGTGGCCTTTGGGCTAGGGGTGAGTTCCCCCAACCTCTTCAATCTGAAGTTCCTCATTTGTAAGTTGTGCTACAGGGACCAACTCATAGGTTGGGGAAAGATTAAAATAGATAATATATGTATGATTATGCATCATAAAATGTTACATAAAAATGGGTATTTTTAATTCCTTAAATCGATTTATTGTCTCACAATTTTATCCCACCTTCTGTACATTGTTTTGAAGAAAACACTTTTTTTTTTTTTGAGACAGATTCTTGCTTTGTTGCCCAGGCTAGAGTGAGTGCCGTGGCATCAGCCTAGCTCACAACAACCTCAAATTCCTGGGCTCAAACGATCTTCCTGCCTCAGCCTCCCAAGTAGCTGGGACTACAGGCGTGAGCCACCACACTTGGCTAATTTTTTGTTTCTATTTTTAGTTGACTGGCTAATTTTTTTTTCCTGTTTTTAGGAGAGACAGGGTCTCGCTCTTAGGCTGTGGTCTTGAACTCCTGAGCTCAAGCAATCCTCCCTCCTTGGCCTCCCAGAGTGCTAGGATTACAGGCGTGAGCCACCGCACCCGGCCACAATTTTTAAACATGATTTTACATCATACCTTGGTGTTACCTTGTGGTACTTTAGAGACAAACATGGTGGCAGGCAAATCACGTCATTTGCTTGGCTTCTGAAGGATAGAGGTTATTTCTCTCGCATATTCCTTGCCAGGGTGCTTGCTAATAGCAGCAGCCAGTGAGTGTTGGTTGTCAATCTCCTCATTAAACTGACTGCTGTTTTGTCCCCGTGCAAAGGACAGAGAAGGGAGAAGAACTCAAGGGTTAGGACATGGATACCCAGCATCCTTTCTGAATTCAGGTTCTTAGGCATTAAAAGATGTGCACTTGAATCAAACAAGTCCCTGAGTACAATTATTTAATTGTTAAATAATGCACAAATGTATACAAATCAAGTAACTATTTAAAAATAATAGTGTCCAATAACTAGTAGTTTGAGAACTCATTGGAGTGGTCAAGTTCACTGCCGATCCTTAGTCCTGCTGAATTTCATCAATATTCCTGGCAGTTTGGAATTTTTAAAAGATTAGCTATAGCTGCTTGAAGATAGATTGAGCATCTTCTGCTGCTCATGTGATTTCAAAGCCAACCTAGATCTTGCTTACAGTTGACAATGCGGGTGCCTGGAGATGGAAACTAGTCATTCATTCTTTTTTTTTTTTTTTGAGACAGAGTCTCGCTTTGTTGCCTAGGCTAGAGTGAGTGCTGTGGCGTTGGCCTAGCTCACAGCAACCTCAATCTCCTGGGCTCAAGCAATCCTTCTGCCTCAGCCTCCCGAGTAGCTGGGACTACAGGCATGCACCACCATGCCCGGCTAATTTTTTCTATATATATTAGTTGGCCGATTAATTTCTTTCTATTTATAGTAGAGACAGGTCTTGCTCTTGCTCAGGCTGGTTTCGAACTTCTGACCTCGAGCAATCCACCCGCCTTGGCCTCTCAGAGCGCTAGGATTACAGGCGTGAGCCACCACGCTGGCCATGGAGATGGAAACTAGTCATTCATTCTTAAGCATTTTTAAAAATAAGCCCTACGTACAAGGCTTTGCGAGGCTAATGAAATAGTACAATTGTGTACCCACCACTAGAGAGGTTATAATCTACCTGCGGACATGAGACACATTTGCAAATTATTAGGAAACCATGAAAGGTATGCTAAGTGGCTATATACAAAAACAGTAAAAACAAGGGTCCTCTGTGGTTTCCAGGAGGGAGGAGAGGCCCAAGGGAGAGTATCCGTCCCATATAACTGTGGGACTATGAGGGGGTTATACCAGCTGGACATCCTCCCAGACAAAAGAAGAACATCAAAGGGGCAGGTTTAGCAGTCAAGGAACCCTCTGAAGTAACTCAATAGTTCTTTTGAGGTCTCTGACAGGGTATCAAAGTTGGTGGCTGCCATAAAGGCCTCTTCCCAGAAAAGCCAGACTTCAAATCTGGCATGAGCTTTGATAGCATTGCTGTCTGGCACATCCGCAGCAGCTTAGCCAAAGGAGTGGAACATTCTAGTCAAAGTATGATATGTTACTAATTAAAAAAACAAAACAAAACACACAGTTGTCAGGCTTTACATAAAGACCAAATCTTAATTTGCTCCTTTGAGCCTGTGCCTTTCCTAGGTTTGACCAAAGACAGTTGCTCTGATTAATTTTCCCTTCCCTTGCAGGAGAATATGTGAACAAACAACATTCATTTGATATTTTGCACATTTGCTAAACCTGTCAATTTGAAATATTATCTGAGCAGAGGTGAAATTTTATTACAATGAATATTAGGAGCTAACTCATTGTCTTTGCCTTGAGTTTGTTATTGTATGAGCTATCACTAGAAAACAAAAGGAATAAACACAGAAGCAAGATAGCTTTGTGGTAAAGCACAGAGTCCCAGGAACCAGGCTGCCGAGCTTAGACACCTGATGTGCCACCCACTTGGCATGTGCCCTTGGGCCAGTCTTCTGTCTGCCTCAGTTTTCTCATCTATAAAGGAGGAATAACAGCACCTATTGCATAGAGTTATCAGTAGGAAGTGTCATATGTGTATTAGATACTAAATAAAGACATCATAATCATTCATTAATTGCTGTATTAACTATCCAAAGTAAATACTGTAGGCCAGGGTGGTGGCTCATGCCTGTAATCCTAGCACTCTGGGAGGCTGAGGCGGCGGATCACTCAAGGTCAGGAGTTCCAAACCAGCCTGAGCAAGAGTGAGACCCCATCTCTACTAAAAATAGAAAGAAACTAATTGGCCAACTAAAAATTTATAACAATTAAAAAAATAAATAATAAAAAACCAAAGTAAATACTGTAATATCCTTTACAAAATAATCACCTTGGAAGAGTTATTCCAATAATGCAGCCATTGGTCAATGTATATTTAAAACAAGTGAGAATATCTTCAGAAGCTGTGGAATATTCTTTTTTAGTATCTCTTCTAGCAGTGAATCTTCCTCTTTTAAAAGTAGATTTGCTTTGTTGATTGATTAATTGATTGAGACAGAGTCTTACTGTGTTGCCGGGGCTAGAGTGCTGTGGCGTCAGCTTAGCTCACAGCAACCTCAAACTCCTGGGCTCAAGCAATCCTTCTGCCTCAGCCTCCCGAGTAGTTGGGACTACAGGCATGTGCCACCATGCCTGGCTAATTTTTTCTATATATTTCTTAGCTGTCCAAGTAATTTCTTTCTATTTTTTAGTAGAGATAGAGGTCTCACTCTTGCTCAGGCTGGTCTCAAACTCTTGACCTCAAACAATCCACCCGCCTCGGCCTCCCATAGTGCTAGGATTACAGGCGTGAGCCACCACACCCGCCTAGATTTGCTTTTTAAAACAGCCCAAGATCCATCAAAGTCAAGGTTGTTGAATATGATGAGAACATACTGGGAAGCACATTCTTGGCAAAAATGAGGTGATTAAGGTAACTAGGCCCATTTTCTTGTGTGGCTCACACTTTGCCTCTTAGGGAGACTTTCAAAACAGAAGGGTTCCAAATATGCTTAAGCAATGTCAGCACTTCTTGGTAAAGTGCTTGTATTCGTTATCGATGGCTGCATAACAAATTAACCCATCACATAGCAATTAAGACAACAAACATTTATTTTCTCACAATAGCTGTAGGTCAGGAAGTTGGACAAGCTTAGCTGGGTGCTCAGGTTCAGGGCCTGCCACAGGTTGAAATGAAGGTGTTGTCCAGGGCTGTGGTGACCTCAAGGTTCAGCTGGTGAAGGTCCGTGTCAGGCTTGTTCACAGGGCTGTTGGCAGGCTCAGGGCCTCCCTAGCTGTTGGCTGCACACACAGTTCTTGCCTCTCCGGAGGGCAGGAACTACGTGGCAGCTGGCTTCCCCTAGAGCAGAGGAGAGAGAGGCTCTACTTTTGTCTTATTCTGCTCCTTAGAAATGAGTCAGTAAGTTCAGACCACACTCAAGGAGAGGGGATTACACATGAGCGTGAATGATGAATGCCAGGAGGCAAGATCATTGCATAATTCCCTGAATTAACAAGGTGGGTGATAACATTTATTTCAAGAAGATCTCTCTGTATATATATGTATGTATACACACACACACACACACACGATTGCTTTTTAAAATTTTCATTATTTTTCAAGGCTACTACATTTTTTTCTATGAAATTGATATTGTGAAATATCTATTTGAAATAAGAAATATCTATTTCTTATTGTTGTGAAAACCTTATTCGACACTAAAATGTGGTCTTAATCATTGTCACTCTTGGGCTTGAGTCATAGGTTGAAATTACACATGCAAGAGCTAAGTTCTTGCCATTTCCTTCACAATGGACCTCATTTCTGATAGATTATTTTGTTATCTGAAGCAGGTACTAAAGTGCTTATCATGTTTATAACATTAAACAAGATTCTGGTATTCTAACATTTTAGAATACTAGTCATTCTGGAATTTAGGGACTTTGTATCTCAATGCTTTTAGATTCAGGATTTAACTTGAGTATTAATAGTTCATCAAGTCTGATTGACACAAGTGCCCGTTTTTAATGAGCTCTCAGCAGCCTGTGAAGGCTCCCCAGCTAAGAATAGTCCTTATTAACAAATGTTACCCTTTTCATCTACTAAGATTTAGTAAAGGCAGGGCCCTCTTTCCAACTTTTTCAAGGGTATTTTTTTGGACCAAATTTATGATAAAGGGTGCATATTTCTCAACAATATAGCCAAGTTTGCTAATGAAGAAAACCAGTGTGTAGGACCTTGTTGATAGAATCTGAGTGTCAACTCTCTTTCTTTCCTTCCTCTTTTTTTGGAAAAAGGGTCTGCTCTGTCGCCCAGGATAGAGTGCAGTAGCCCAATTATAGCTCACTGCAGCCTTGACCTCTTGGGCTTGAACCATCCTGTTGCTTTCACCTCCGGAGTAGCTGGAACTACAGGCCATGCCACCATGCCTTTCCAATTTTTTTTATTTTTTGTAGACAAGGGGCTTGGTATCTTGCCCAGGCTGGTCTTGAACTCCTGGCCTCAAGCCATCCTTCCCTGTAGGCCTCCAGAGGCATAAGCCACCAGGCTGAGCCAATCCCTTTTTTCTCACCTGGTTACAAATTGGATATTGATCCAGGTCTATGAATCTTTATACTTTATATGCCAAACAAATGAACAAGCTTATGCAAAAAATATACATTGTGTACTCACTATAGACACCTACACAATTGTTGAATTTAGAGCAACAAACTTTATATGTCTTCTTTAAAAATTTCTTTAAATACCTTCCTCTGAAATGCCACTCCACAGAGTTATGTAAACAGCATTAATAATATGGTGTATTATCTTCCAGATTTATTTTATCCATGTACAAGTACATGAAGGTACATAAGATCATGCTATATATGTATCTTTGTAAGGAGGCTTCTTCAATTCGTTTTCCTCTCCTTCCTCTTGATTTATGATGAGAAATGCATTGCTGTTTAATTGAAAATTAACAATCTTGATTACAAGATTTTTAAAAGCCAAATCACTCTGTAATAAATTCAAAGCTAATTAAAGTAAAATTATTCCTTTCACATGTTTCTTTCCAGCAGCATTTTGAAGGTTAACACATAAATGCTGCTGGAAAGTTAATTTTACTAAAAAAAGCTTATAACCAAGTAGACTATTTTGAAAGTCTTCTATTCAAATCATCAACTAAAAATTACTTTGATATGCGTTTTGAATAATTTATGTATTACCTTGCCAGTGCAAAACACAAAGCTAGTCAAGCGTGGTTGTGGGGGGAGACAATGTTAAATCAGCTTAACAATAACCCACAACCCTCGGACCAACTGAGAAACGAGGTGAGTCTGTGCCTATTTATAGTTCCTTTCTAGATTCTTTTTTAGGTAATGGGGCTTTTCATAACCTGTGTCGTAACCACGAAAAAATAAAATGAGCAGACTTTCCCGATGGAACGCCGTGAAAACAAAACAAAGGCACTCTTTCTTAGGTAGGCGTTTGTGAGAATTATGTTAATTACCGAGCTTATTTTGCATTTCATTTTTTACAAATGCATTGTGGGTAGCGCCTAGCTGAATATGAAAGTGAACCCGCCGGGTGGTTCGCGGCCACGCGGGCTCCCGAGAGTCAGCCGGGGGGCAGGTGGCCGCGGCTTGGGCCGGGAGCCCACCAGCTGCCGGAATGGCGCTCGGCCGCGGGTAGACGGACGAGGAGGTCGCCCCCCGCTCCAGCCTGCGGCGGAGACGCGCTAGCTTGCGCCGTCAGTGTCGCGTCAGGTTCAGGTCGCTCGGCCGCTTCTGCCCTGGGCTGGCGCCGAGCGCCCGGAAGCCGGGCCGGGGGCGGGGGCGGGGGCGGGGGCCGCCTGCCTGTGCCTCCCTGGGGACCTCCAGGTACCACCTGTGTGCTTTGTTTCATCATTTGGCGCCCTTTCCCCGGGAATCCCCGTGGTCTACACCCAGGCCTCTGCTAGTTAGAGATTAAGAGTCAGCAGGCGTCCAGCAGGTGACCCGAGCAGGACTCCACTCTTTTCCCTCAGTGGTAGCACTCACCACGCAGGAAAACCCCCGGGCGCTAAACACTTAGTCAGGGAGTTCCTCAGCAGTTTAAATCGCCCCGAACGTCACTCATCTTTTCCTCAGCCCATCGCGGGCCTGGGGTGTGTTTCTTTTCAAGAGCTGACTGGGAAAGTACAAACCATTGGTGACCTTTTGAAGTTTTAAATACTTGTGATGAAAGTCTAAGGATACACTGAGACATCACCCACACTTGAGTACTTTACACATTTAAAAAAAAAAAAAAAAAAAGTGCTGACAAAAACATGAAGTTATATTCCTTAAGGGAGAAGGTTTTGGCTGAGGACGTGGGCTGAACCTCCGTGTCTTATATGTCAGATATGGATTGTGCCCTGAAATTAAAATATGGAATCAATTCAGTAAATACCACTTTGAAATACCAGCATCATCTGAATTCCTTTTAAGGATATTTTTGCTTTTTTGTTTGTCTATTGAGAATTCCTCTTGGGGAAACTTTGATAGATTTTTCTGCGTGTATTCAAAATAAAGCACTTTATTCAAAACATTTCTTAGGTTTTTTTCCTAGTAACTTTCTGTTCTTTCTTCCTGTAAAGACAAAACCAGGAAATTATTCAGAAAAACGCCCAAGGTGACTCCCTAATTATCTATTGTGATTAATGAGAAAAGCTTTGGACACCAGGGATTTGGAGTTTGGTTTAGAATTTCAGAAAAATGAAGAAAACCTCAAATTTAAGATATTAAAACATTAACAGATTATCCTAGAGAAAAATGGTGGTACTAAAAACTTAAGAGATTTCTAAAGATTAAGCTAGATGATAATGATTTTTTAAAAAATATATTTAATCTAGGAAATGCAGTAGATTAAGAAAGATATTGGGAATGCTGTCAAATGCTGTATTTTAAAGGTGGCTAATTGTTCTAGTTATGTCCTTATTAAATTTTGGGATTTTGTCATTGACTAAGGTGAGAATTTATGTAATTGTAATCACTGTAGTTTGTGTAACTTACGTTTTTACATTATCTCATTTATAATACTAGTATGTTTTTCTTTAGAAATGGGTAGAACATAGCAGCTTCCCCCCCCCCTTTGTTTATTTAACCTAAATGGGATCAGGGTATGCCACTCCAAAACAAACCATTTTGGTGGCAGGATTATTTTGAGCTGAAGGCAAATGATACATGCAGAAAGAAGCAGTCTCAGAGCTTCCCTTATCTGACTAAAAGCAGTAACTTCTGGGAAACCAGGCTACCACGAATTCCTCTTTGGGTTAGGTCTACTCATAAATGCTCTCTCCAGGGGAGTTTTATGGCTCTGAAGAAGTGAAAGGCCACTCATACCTGTACTGACAAGCATTCTCACAAACTTTTATCTCCTGCTTATTACCCTGAAAACCTGTTCATCATTCCTAAGGAAATGCATTTGTTTTTCCTGTAGCAGCCTTTCTCCCCTCTCCCTTTCCCCTACTAAATTAGGTATGTAAGCCCCAAATTCTAACCATTCCTTTGAGTTACTCATTACTGAGCACTATTGTGTGTACGTTCATTACACACATAAATTGTTTTTTCCTTTTGCGAATTTGTCTTTTGTCAGCTTAATTCACAAGCCCCCAGACACTGAACATGAGAGAGTAGAGGAAAAGTTTTTCCCTCCCTTACTGACCTAAAGGAAATAACATGAAATATTGGAGCAAGTACTGATCAAGAAGGTTAATGGGGTATTTGTGGGGAGGGGAGTTCAGCCCTAGATCTTTATAGAAATGGTTTTAGTCCTAGATCTGAGGTACCCAAATTAAGTCAGCTCTCTTTAATGCTTTAGTGAGGTATACCTCCACACAAAGCATCATGCTAAGAGCTTCACTAATATCTCATTTCACCCTCAAAACAGCTCCATCAGATAGTTAAATCAGAGAAGGTAAATAACAACCCCCTCCACATACCTGGAGCTACAGCTGTAAAAAATGGAGCAGTTTTCCTCTTTGAGCTTAAAAAGCTAACTGTTAATGTGCCAAAATGCTAGTTCTTAGCCCACGCAACTTTCTCTCCCTCAAAGATATAACTGCAGGTAAACAAAGGCACGTAATCTAATACCTGGCACATGCCACCCATACTCGTTAAGGTTCATTTGAATTTATTAATTAATGACCCTTGAATTTGACTCTTCAAGTTTTAAAATTAAAACTGATCAAAATTGCACATGTGTCCTCTTTTCCTTTCCTGTTATCCAAAGCATTTAAGTTTTTCTGGGTTTATGCTCATGATAACTTCTTTTCTTCTTGAGCCATCTAGTTGAACATAACCAGCTATGTTCATGTAGCTAGAGAAAGATGCACCCTCTCTATCCATGGGTTCTGCATCTGTGATCCAACCAACTGTGGCTCAAAAATATTTGGGGAAAACAATGGCTGGTTTCATCTGTCCTGAACATGTACTACAGACTTTTTTTCCTTGTCATTTTTCCCTAAATAATACAGTATGAAAACTATTTACATAGCATTTACATTGTATTAGGTATTATTAGTAATCTGGAGATGATTTAACATATAAGGGAGGACTTCAGTAGGTTATATGCAAAAATTACACCCTTTTTTATCAGGGACTTGAGCATCCATAGATTTTGGGACCCAGCGAGGGTCCTGAAACCAATCCCTTGTGGGTACAGAGGGACCACTGTACTGCATCGGCCAGGTGGGTCACATACAGGAATAAGACAACTCAGGTGTTGACACACTGGCTGGGAAGACAGCAGCCTGTCTCACCCCTGCTATGCTTGTTCTGCTTCTGCTACCATCTTTTACAGCAATGAGTGGTGGCTGCAATTTAAATCCGATGTGGAAAATTCAGCCAGGGAATAAGTAGAGTAGGTGGTTTGGCCCTGGTAGGCCTGGCGTGTCTCAGTGGCTCAGTCTGTCTCCCAGTTGCCTTCCTGTTGTTCACATAGCCAACATGCCAGCTCACGTGGGCATTTTGAAAAAGGCACATTGATTTTTCTGATTGTAAGAGCAATATACAATTATTGATAATTTTAAAATGTAGAAAAATAGCAAGAGAAAAATAAAAATCAGCCAGTATGCTCATTTCCTGGAGTAGACATTTTCTTCCAATTAATTTTCTTTGCATTTTTCTTTAATTGCAATGACTCTTAATACAATTTTCTTACCTTGTTACTTCTGCTTAACTTTCTATATATATGAGGTTAAAGCATTTCCCCCGCACCATTAAAAGCTCTCAGGAGCATGGTTCTCCTCTCTATGGCCAGCCCATCATTGACTTGGCCACGCTCCCACCGGGGAGCGTGTTATTTCCACACTGTTATTTCCAGTTTGTACTGTTTTATTTATGCCAGCGTGCACATCGGGGTTCTTGACTCTTTCAACTCCGGTTATTGCCCTGGTATTTTGGAAGTGAAATTACCAGGTCTCAGAATATTCTTCAGGTTATTGTAATATCTTGCCAAGGACTTCCCAGAAAGGCTGTGAGCAGGGTGCACAGAGTGTACCTGTCCACGGCCTCCGCTTAGGTGCAGGGATTGGGAATGATGATTTTTTTCCTTCAATTTTTGGTCATTTGAAAGATGACAATGGTTTCTTATGGCTTTAATTTGCATTTGTTTGATTTGCAATTAGCATGAACGTTTTCATATTTACTAAACATTTCCCTTTCCCTGATTGATTCGTAGGTGCTCTAATATCAATTTTTGAAAAATTAAATTGAATTTGTAGCATAGGCTGAACATATTTCCCTATTTGGTAGTTTGCCTTTAATTGTATAATAGTTTGATGTGGAAACATTATAATTTTTAGTAGTCACATTGTTTCCTCCATGGTTTCTTCCATTGTTTTTAGTTTAAAATGTTCTTCTCATTGATAATTCAGTTAAATATTCTCTTACATTTTCTTCTAGATTTTGCTCTTATTTGTTGTTTAACTGTTTGAAAAATTAATTTTATTTCAGTGTGATGAGAAACCAGCTCCTCATATTCCTTGCCTAGCCCCTTCTTCTTATCTTAATTAGGATATCTAATGTCTATGGCATTTCTTGGCTCTAAAACACCTCCAGGTAGTGTTAAAAATTGTTAAATTTTACTATTCTCTAGGTTATTTTCTGAGAACAAAATATACTCTTTCAAGACCTAATAGGCTACATGACTTCGGTCAGTTCTTTTCACCTCTCTGGACTCGAGAATCTTCTGTAAAATGAGACTTGGGATAGATTCTCTTTTCTACCAAGTATTCTGAGGAGCCCAAGTTTGGTAGGGTTAAACGAGAAAAGAATTCTGCGGCCAAATTTGTTTGGGAAATTCTAATATTAAGTATAAGAAGGATTTAAAAATTTTTTACATTTTGTATTGTCATTTATTCAAAAGCGTTTATCGAATGCCTCCTAAGCCAGGCATTGCTGGAGCTGGAGCCCCGGGCCCGGACACAGCCCCTGTCCACTGAGCAAGCCCAGGCCGACTCCAAGGGGGAATTAGGAGCACGTGGCAGGGGCACCCTCGGAGAAGCACCGAGACCCGCAGGTTGAGGAGTTGCCCAGGTGATAGGTGAGAGTGGCAGAGAAAAGATCAAATGCCCCAGTGGGAGAGTAGGGGAGGCTGGGAAAACTGGGGCAAGTCCAGGCTGAAGCCAGATCAATAGAGAGCTCAGAGGCTGTTTCAAGGGTTTGGGACTTTGTTCTAAGGGAGACACAAAGCCACTGAAGATTTTAACCCGGGGAGTGATGTCTACATTTTGCAGAGATCCTTCTGGCTTGTGAAGAAGAGGTTGATGGAGGCAGAACCGGTGGGAGGAGGCCTGTGAGGTTTTAGGGGAGGGATGCCTGGGGTGCTGGTGGTGCCAGTGGCATTGGTGGCACTGGTGGTGCTGGGTAATGAAAATGGGACTGTTGGCCGGGCGCGGTGGCTCACGCCTGTAATCCCAGCACTCTGGGAGGCTGAGGTGGGAGGATCGCTCGAGGTCAGGAGTTCGAGACCAGCCTGAGCAAGAGTGAGACCCCGTCTCTATTATAAATAGAAAGAAATTAGCCAAACAACTAAAAATAGAAAAAAATTAGCCGGGCACGGTGGCGCATGCCTGTAGTCCCAGCTACTCGGGAGGCTGAGGCAGCAGGATCGCTTGAGCCCAGGAGTTTGAGGTTGCTGTGAGCTAGGCTGAGGCCATGGTACTCTAGCCCAGGCAAGAGAGTGAGACTCTGTGTAAATAAAAAAAATAGGACTGTTGAGATACATGGAAAAGTGGACAGATGTGAGACAAGTGAATAGAATTGAGAGCAGTTCTGGAGATGTCATTGCAAGAAGTAAGGGAAAGAGAGGAATCAGAAACAACTCCCAGATTTCTGGCTTGTGCTGTTGGGTGGATACTGTTTCCCGGAATATGGAAAAAGTGATATTGATATGGAGCATATTTATGAGTGGAAGGAGGATGTGTAGAGACCAATGAGCTGTTTGGGAGCTGATATTGTGACTCCCTAAAATAGACAGTATGCAGCATTTGTCGTGTTTATTTAACTCGTATGCATTTCTGTTTGAAGAGCATCTCTCGGGGCCAGGGTTCCCACATTTTGGTAAATGCTGGTCTAGCTGCTCTCAGAGATCCTGTCCAGCTCAGATATCATCTTTTCCCATAATGCTAATGATAACCAGAAAGTAAACTGCATTGACTGCTGTTTTAAATAAACTTCGGATTGAATCGTGAGAAGAGACAGAAGATGTGCCAATCCTAAATGCAGGGCTCGATGAATTTTTACCTCGTGTGCTCCCTTGTGTCACCAGGACCTGGACCAACACCGCACCCCAGTGCAGCAGCAGTAAGAGCCTGGGCCTGGGCCTGGGACCCTTCTTCTTGATGAATCAGGTGATGGACCTTCGTCCAGAGTTGGCCTCACCGGAAGTGGCCCTTGCGTGAAGATTTCAGGAAGGAAGGGAGGGGTCCTCATCCAATTGCCAAACAACCCCCAGCTGCTCTTGATACCTGGGGTTAACAGTGGCTCAGCCTAGGGTCACTGAACATTTTTAGGGTTAATGGGTGCATGACTTTGAGAATCTGGTCTGCAGGCGCCAACGCCACTGAGAAAGCAGCATGGCTGGCAGTTCAGCATCCAACCCCCAGTGAAAGAAAAAAATGAATGAACGAACGAATGAATTCATTTCCTGTACTGAAACGTTCCTCCCCACCTCTTGCTCTAGTGACTTTCCTATCTGCCTGGCCTTAATATAAATATTTCCCTCTCAGAGAAGCTATTCCTAGAGGCACCACTGCCAGCCACAGCTGGGAGGCTTCCGGAGGGGGCCTGTGCCTGTGAGGAGGTGGGATAAGGTAGCTGCTGAGAGCACAGCCGCTGAAGTTGGACTTCCTGGTCAAAGGTCAAATCTCTGCTTCCTCCGCTGCTTAGCAGCTTTGTGACTCTGGACAAGTGACTTAACTTCTCTGTGTCTCAGTTCCTTTATCAGCTGAATGAGGGTAGCCACAGCCCCCTGTCGTGTTGTGGATATTAAAGTAGAGAGCGTCTGTGGAAAGTGCTCAGCGCAGTGCCTGGCACAGGGGAGGGCAGCAATGCTGAGGACATGGAGAACATCTGTGCTGAGGGAATGGACGCTGAGTGCCTTTCTCTGGCTGTTAGACTGAGGGGAGGTGGATGGTCCTCCCAGGTCCCAATGGGGAGAGAGGTGGGAAGGTGGGAGGGCAGGAGGGGGGTGGCAATGGAAGGGGGACGAGGACTTCTAACACAGCTTTCATTTTAGGATAGGGCCTGACTTGCTTTTACCCTATACAAAAATGCTTCTTAGCATTTGCCAGAGTTAGAAATGAGTCTAACCTTGGCAATAAGAAGCAATGGTTTTGGCTGGGCATGGTGGCTCACGCCTGTAATCCTAGCTCTCTGGGAGGCCAAGGCGGGTGGATCGTGTGAGCTCAGGAGTTCAAGACCAGCCTGAGCAAGAGCGAGACCCCGTCTCTACTATAAATAGAAAGAAATTAATTGGCCAACTAATACATATAGAAAAAAATTAGCCGGGCATGGTGGCGCATGCCTGTAGTCCCAGCTACTTGGGAGACTGAGGCAGAAGGATCCCTTGAGCCCAGGAGTTTGAGGGTGCTGTGATCTAGGCTGATGCCACAGCACTCACTCTAGCCTGGGCAACAAAGTGAGACTCTGTTTCAAAAAAAAAAAAAAAGAAGCAATGGTTTTAATATAAATGTCACAAAGTCTGTCTCTTCTTGCTGTTAGCTCCTGCCATGGGAACTTGGGCGGGGGGTCAGCTGGGCTGATCTAGACTTGACTCCTGGCGCCGACCCTGTCTGATAACCTGGTGAGGATGGGAGGAGGTTGGGGGGGCTGTCACAGTGTTACCTGTGACTCCTGCAGGTGTTTGCAGTAAGGGAAGTAATCGTGGGCCACAACCCTAGAAAGTTCTTCCTCAATTCCCTTTTTAAATTGAAATGTTTATGGATCTGGTCTCACGGGACACGAAAATGTTTTTAAGGCTTGGGAGATGGAAGCAGGAAAGGATTTCGGAATGGATACATTTGGTCATGTATTTTCTGGCCCAGTTAAGACGCGGTTTTGAAGACAGCAGGAGGCCTGTGATCTGGCGGCTCTGTAGATGGCTTCCAGCCCTGTGCCTCTATGATCTAATAGAATTTATAGCATTATATATTCCAGTAGTGACTTGCAAAGATTGCTTTGAAGGGATTACGGATAGTTCTGTAAGTATATACTTTTAGAAGAACATAATACAATTTGCTTTCTAGCCCAAAGCCCTAAAAATAATTAGGTAGGAGTTCAGACAAGTGTTAAAAGGTGATTGTTTCTGGTGAATCCAAATGGCTTTAAAAAATCTATTTCATTTCTCATCAGAGGAGGGCTGGCGTTTTTGATTTCTTATGGTTTGTTGAATAGTAAAGCACAATGACCGTGCTAGCATTAAAAAAAGTAAGCAATGAGAAAAATTGGTGCAACATTCCAAGCTCAAATTAAATGTAATAGGGTGAAAGAATTTCAAAATGCTAGAGTAAGTGATGTAACTGAGACCTTGAGCGTTTGCTTTTGGGGATTCTTACACGGTCAGATTGTGCCCCTAACATATGTCTTCCACCTGCCTGTGTCTGTCGCCCCTCATGCCTTGGAATAGCTCCAGCCCATCTCATTTCCTTTCATGGCATCTGAGGGAGACCTTCCGGGTGAGGTGCGGGCTGAGTTCAGTTCCGTCTGCACGCAGTTTCGTCTGTGTGGGGATCTAAGGACCTGCCCGCAGTGGGGGCCGGGCTGCCCAGGGCCTTCGGGGGCAGACCCACGAGGATACTTGGTGAGCACGAGGGAAGCATTCAGGAGTCTTCTTTTGCATAACTTTTTGTGTTAAAAAGAGCAAAACTTCACAGATTCTGATCAGTTTCCAGGGACATAAAAAAAAAAAAAAGAGAAAAGAAAAATATCTAAAAAATTTAAAAAATTTTTTTAAAAAAAGCAAAACTTTAATAAAGAAAAATTAGAAAAAACAGAAAGGAATAAAGAGGAGGATAAACATCATTCACACTCTCACCTCTCAGGGCCATCGTAGATTCTTCTCTTTTTCTTTTTAGTTGGGGGGAGATATTGAAGTGACATTCTTAGGAGCAGTCACACTGGATGGGAGTGTTATGGCGACACTCTCAGGGAGGCAGAGAGGGAGCTGGTGGAGCTCCGTGCAAAACAGGTGACCAGGGACTCGCTCACAGGGTGGGGGTTTTAATGGAGAACTGAAGGGGGGAGGAAAGGAGCCCGGTTACCTGGAGGCGGGAGGTGCCCTGTGGACGGGGGGAGGGTCCCAGAGGCCCTCGGTGGCTTTCAGCCCTAGAACAGAGGATGTCTGGCTATTACAGGAGAAGGGGAGCATGGGCTGAGGAGGGCGCAGGTGGCAGCAAGCAGAAAGCAGGCGCATCCACAGGAACGGGCAGGTGTGCCTGTTCCCCAGCACAGGTGAGCCCCCACAGCAATGTGCACCCTCCCAGCGAGGCCAGCGGTCTGAATCGGGGTGTTGGCAGGGCTGGCTCCTTCTGGAGGCTCTGGGGTCTCTCTCCTGGCTTCTGGGGTGGCCAGCAACCCTGGCTGTCCCTTAGTCCCGACTCTGTCCTCATGTCTCCTCTCTTAGAAGAATACTTGTCACTGGACTTAGGGCTTGTCCTAAACCAGGGTGATCTCATCTCAAGATCCGTAACGATATCCGTAAAGACTCTTTTTCCAAAGAAAGGTACATCCACAGGCCCTGAGTGGCCATGTCACCATTTAACCCTTTACCAGAGGTCGAGAGAGGAGGGCTGGTTTTTGGAGAAAGGTGCTATGTCGGTGATTCTCCACAGTTTCCCAGGCTCTTTCTCATAAACATCTGTGAGTCAACTTTGCTTCTCTCATCAAGGCTGTCTGAAAAACAACCTGACAAGAAAAAGCCAAGGTCAGAAACTTGAACCGTAGTTTAACCAAGACATGGCCTCCAGGAGCCACAGCCCTTGGTGTGCTCGACTCGTGTGATCTTCCCTGTTAATTGGTGGATCCTGTGGGACAGTTCCTGGCCCTGTCACTGGTCTAAGACAGCCTTTTTTTTTTTTTTATGAATGAATGAATAGCCAATTGAAATCTGACCTCTGGTCAGTGTTGAAATTCAAGAGATTCCAATATTTAAAGTCATTTGTTCTTAGGCTTTTTTTGTGAAGTCAAGGATGCCCTTGAGAATAGGAGTGGAAAATAATGGATCTCTCTTCCCATAAAAAAGTACTTTTTCTCATTATACATAATTCCCAGGGATTCACTGATGTACAGTCAACCAGCCCATGCGGTGGCGGCCACAGAGCGTTTGAAAGGCACAGCTGCATTTTTCTTATGAGAACTGGGCGGACCCCAAATCTTCACCCTATAAGATTTCCCACCTGCCTATCTCATGTGGCATGACAGAGGAGATGGAGGTTTTCCAGGTTACCGGGGTGGCCTCGAGGGCATGGAGCAGGGGGAGGCCGAGCAGAGGCTGGGGCAGGAGGTCAGAGTAACCCAGAAGGGAGGCCACGAGGACTCCACTCCTGGCTCTGCAAGGTCAGCACCAGCACCCTTTTCGGGAGTTCCCTGGGAGATGAGCTGCCTGCACAGAGCAAAGGAAAGAGAAGTTCAAGACGACTGCAGGCTCGACAGCCTCCGAGACACCAAGACATGCGCGAGAACCTCAGTGAAAAAGAAAACTGTCAGCCGGGCGCGGTGGCTCATGCCTGTAATCCTAGCACTCTGGGAGGCCAAGGCGGGCAGATCGCTCAGGGTCAGGAGTTCGAAACCAGCCTGAGCAACAGCGAGACCCCGTCACTACTAAAAAATAGAAAGAATTAATTGGTCAACTAAAAATATATAGAAAAAATTAGCCGGGCATGGTGGCACATGCCTGTAGTCCCAGCTACGAGGCTGAGGCAGGAGGATTGCTTGAGTCCAGGGGTTTGAGGTTGCTGTCAGCTGGGCTAATACCACAGCACTTTAGCCCGGGCAACACAGTGAGACTCTGTCTCAAAAAAAAAAAAAAAGGAAACTGTCATAGTTTGATGACAAGTTCAGTTTGTAGCTTACTGAATCTTCATAAAGTCCATATTCAGTTTGGAATCTTTTCAATCTCATCACTGAGCTTATAGATGGATAGAAATGATTAGCATTTGTGAGCATTTGGGACTTTCCGCAGCAAATATGGAGTTTACTTGCTGTTGGCTTTAGGTCATGGCTTCCCTTTTTCTCTCGTAGCCACCTCATTTGTCATCAGATCTATATTACATTACGTATCTTTGTGTCCTACTATATTACATATGTTGTGTCAATGAAACTGTCCTAAACCTAAATAAAGTAGCCTTTCAATGGCACTTACAAATAGTTTCTAATGAATGAGCCCCCAACCTAAATCATAAAAGATCAAAACTCTAAGAGCACGATGTGAAGAGATTGTAAAAAATTTCAGATTGTATAGGAAGTGTCTAAGAGGAAAAGGAAGGCCTGTGCACTCATGGAGGTTTGGGGCTAGAAAGAGAATGATAATTTGTTTTTTAAAATTTTCTCTGCGTGCCTACGTACATGTCTACGTAGGGAAAGGCATGGAAAAAGCGGTAGGGCAGGAACGCTGGTTTCACTTCACCTTTTCTTCTGTATACTCCACTATTGTTTACATCTTTTAGAGGGAATATATTCACAAATTACTTGTGCAGTTTTAAAAATTAAAGAAAGGTGGAGGTGAAACATCAAGGCCAACACAATTGGCATAGACAGACAGACCCAGGAGGGACAGACACCCAACACCTTCTAGAAAACAATAAATGTCAACTCAACTCAGGAACACAGAAGATTGGCTTCATTTTTGGTTATTTTAAATAAACGTTGTCTTCATCTCATCTGCCGTTTTGCAGAGTGAAATATGTGCTCCCTCCAGTGTTTCTTCTCAAGGGCCGAGCGTGGCCCTGGGTGGGGCCCAGTGCCAGGACGCGGGGCGAGCTGCCCGGACCTCCTCCCAGGCCGGCCGGAGTTTTCAGCAATGGTGTGAGGAACGGGCACTTTCCAGCACTTTCCATTTGTTGCTGTCCTCAGAGTGTGTGGGAGCTTGTCTCAAGGGCAAAATACTAAATGCCAAATGACACAGCTAATTACCGCCTTGCTCTTCCTTACCTTGTTTTATAATAAAATTGAGCAGACACAGAATATAACCAGGCTTTCATAGTTTTTTTTGCTTACAAAAATTGTCTCGTCAGCCCTCCCATGGTCCTGCGGTGCCTTCCTCAAGGCTCGTGGTATACAGTGGAGAAAGTCTCGGCAAGGCGAGGGGGCATGCCCAATGTCACCTGGCGTCTACGCGTGGCTCAGTCTCCTGGGGCTGCCAGAACAAAGTACCACAGACTGAGCAGCTCAAAACAACAGAGATTTATTGTCTCACAGTTTTGGAGGCCAGAAGTCCAAAATCAAAGTGCCAGCAGAACCTTACACCCTCTGAGACTCCAGGGAGAATCCTTCTTGTTTCTTCTCTGCACCTGGGGCTGCCGGCACCCCTGGGCTTGCAGCTACAGCACCCCAGTCTCTGCCTCTGTCCTCACGGGGCCCGCTCCCTCTTCCTGCAGGGACACCTGCCACGCTCGGACCAGGGGCACGTCGTACCCAGCACGACCTTATTGTAACCAGGTCACATTCACAGGTGCTGGTTGGTTAGGACTTCTCCATATCTTTTTTGGGGATGCAATTCAACCCACGTCAACATGCCAGAGCTGGAACTTGAGTTCTCATCTTTCCTTCCCCCCAAATCAAACGTGTAATGATTCACCACCGATCCCTCCTCCGCTTAAAAAATATCAAATGTCGACGTCGGTAAGTAATGGTATTAGGTTCATCAGGAAAGTTCTGAGAAGTATTGATCTGGTGGGAGGATCTAGGAACCTGCTGGGGATCGATCAGGACAATTACATAGGAGAGACGTCCCAAGGGATTTACCAGCAGGGTGACTCCCGGCAGGAAGTGGCAGTGCCAACCTATTGGCTATTGTTAAAACAAATTTAGACTCTTCATCTGCAGATTTTCCCAGCGCATAAAAGTGTAGTAGCCATTGCTAACATCATCTGAAATTTTATAGGCTTGAAATCTCATAAATTGAATGTGTGTGTATGTTTAGGTGTGTGTTGAGAGTGTGTGCAGAGCATATGTGTGTGAGATCAAGATTTAGGTGTGACGATGACATCAGTTGACTCTTTCAGGACTAAAATTGAACCAAGGTTTCTACAGATGTCCCTTGCTAAAGGAAACCTTATAACCTGAAACCTGTACACTGGAAGATTATGGATAATTCTAGCAAGGAATTATATGGCAGTGGTTTAAGTGAGTTTCTTTTCTTTTTTTTTTTTTTCCTTTGGAAACGAGGTCTTTCTCTGTCACCCAGGTGGGAGTACAGTGATGTCATCATAGCTCACTGTAACCTCAAACTCCTGGGCTCAAGTGAGCCTCCTGCCTCAGCCTCCTGAGTAGCTGGGACTACAGGGGCATGCTACCATGCCTGGCTAATTTTTTAATTCTTTGTAGAGACAGGATCTTGAACTCCTGGCTTTAAGTGATCCTCCTGTCTTGGCCTCCTAAAGAGCTGGGATTATAGGTGTGAGCCACTGTGCTCGCTTAAGTTTCTTCTTTTAGTAACTAGTAGAACTCAGGACTTCCCCCCCGCCTCCACACAGGCCTCTAATATAACCACTAGACATAAGCTTTTGACTATAAAATTTGAGCACAGCAAGAAAAAAAACAGAGAAAGCTAGAGAAATGCTGAGCTATCACAGCCATTGGGAGTTTGGGAGCAGGAGGAAGAGACTTTTTAAGCAAACGGGAGGGAGAGAGAATAGATGGCGGAGAGAGAGACAGAGTGAAGAAGGGAGAGAGAGAGAGAGACATACACCAGCCTGGATCTGGTGCTCCCAGTGGTCTGACACCAAAAGTAGAGTTCCGGTGAATTACAAAGATTATCTTTTAAACAAAGGCCTGGGAAAGATTAGAGACAGAGATAGCATAAGAGCTGTTTAGGGAAAAGTTAAGAACTAATAGAAAAGGTTCAGTAGAGTTAATATTATTTGCTCAAAAGGCATGCCACCTTAAACAGCACTTGCAGTGGTCTTAAATGTATCTGTGCATGGACAGATGTGTTTTCCCCCAGCCTGTGGGGACTCGTGGTGTCTCTGATCACCTGGTGACAACATCATCAGAGAATAGGGGTGTTTATTGGGTCAGATTCACCACATCACTCAGGAGATGAGTGTATTTTTATCTTTTTTTTTAATTTTTAATTTTTTTAAAGTGGATTAAAACTTTGTTTTTAAATTGTGAAGAAAAAGGAAATTGTGTTTTTAGAAATCAGAATACTCTTCTCAGATTAAGGCTTGGATATTAGATTCTCTAGTCCCAGGAAACTAATAAACTATTCTCTCTTTACCTGATAAATAGGTAAGACGAAAGTAAGTTCTAGAAGTAGAATGAAAGCAAAACCCATAAAGAAGTTCCTTGAGAGTTACAGCTAGACAAGGTTAGAGATCTGAGGCTGAAGCAGAATTTAACCAAATCCCAAAGCTAGGGGAACTATGCTATCTCCAGTGGGGCTAGGACACAAAACATGGGACACACAATCACACTCTCAGGCCTTCAGGGCAAATTTACAAATGTTTTCTTTTGCAGTGATGGTTATGGTGGCATTTCTGAGTCAGATTTGGTGAGTGGATAGGCCCTTTGTGAAGGTGGATTTTTAAAATATGGCCAATATTATTATCGTTAATACACTAATTTAATAATGAAAATCTATCGAGGACTTGCAAAATGCTATCCTGTTAAGCATGCATGCATTTTCAGTACATGTGATTTTTAGGTGCTTGCTTTTTTAATTATAATTTTCTTACATTCAAAGACAAAAATCTTTTTTTTCAGAAAGCTTATCTGATTTTACAATGGAAGATTCATTTAGCAGAAATTCGTATTAAGGAAATTTTAAAAAATTCTGTTCTCTTAGGTAAGAGATGTCTATACTCAGAAGGAGATATTAATATGTATGTAAGCAGCAAAAATGCTTGCTTGAAAGCAAATAATTTTCTTGATAACCAATACATGAGCTTAAATCACCAAATAGTAAAATGATTTAAAGTTAATTCTTTCTTAAAGAAATTATCTCTTAAGAAATCTTCGTAAGAAAGAGACTCTATTTTAATTGTCTTTGTATCAATGCAGCACGCAGCTCAGAGCATAGAATACAAAATATGGTTAAAAAATATTCTTAGAAGGAATGTTTGGTTTGGGTACCCAAATATGAAGTGTGCCGTCTTTTTACCTATAGTCATCAATGCTTGCTTTTTGTAAGTGACATTTTTTTCCTGCCCTCAGTGATTATTAATGCTCGGCTCAGACTGCAGGGTTTGAATGAAGAAATCTGAACAATAGCTAGACAAGACAAAGCCTGTTAAATCTTATGCAGGCTTCTCTGTCTATTAATGTGGTTTAGAATGATATGTTAGGAACATTGTATACTAGAAGAATATTGATTGCATTGCAGATAATGCAATTTACAGTTAATAAGATGGTTAGGCTGGTCCAGGGAAATGTTTGTTTTCTTCAATAATGTTAGACAGAAAACATACATTTCAATAAATACTGCATGAGAACAATCCTTTTGGGTGAACTTCAGGGAAAAATAAACATACTACCATATCTACACAAAAGTAGATTTTAACATTTCTAAAATCTGGAAAAATGTATATTCTCAGTAATACTTTTCTTTATAAATAAATACTTTTGAATTATTCTTGCTTTAAGATCAGAAGCCTTTGTCTGGCATTCTGTATGTAACCTTTACTATCTAAAGATGATAATTGTAGGACAGAATATACAATATGATCCCATTTGTTTAAAAAAATACAGGAAAAACTCTGGAAGATGAAACCATAGATTTCACAGTGGTTATAGTAAAGAGCAGGGCAGAGTGAGATTGTAGGCTGTTTTTACTTTGAGAGTTACATATTTCTATGATATTTGAATTTTTGCAATAAACATATTGCTTTATAATAAAAAAGATATATTAATATATAGGGCTGAAGCTGATAACATCAACAATAAAAATAGTATTGTAAAGAGCTTGAAAGTAATCTAGCTACAGGATCATCTATCAAAACATTGCTGTTTGTGCATACAAGGATGTATACGGCAGCCTTGCTTGAAATGGCCAAAGATCTGCTACTATCAGAGGGAGAGAAAGAAGATGTATGAAGTTGTGTCTGTCTGCAAAGACTAGAAAAATCTTGCAAAGGATTCACAGCGAGAAGTTGGTAACCTGATGGCATCATATAGATGGGGCTGCACTTTTTAAATTTGGTACCATGTGCCTGGACCACATGTTAAAATAATATTTAAAAATGTTAAAAGGTTGTATTTAGGTTCACAAACCATGACTACCAGTCAAGATAGGAAAAGAACCTGCTGGAATAATTTCTCCTTCCTCTCAATGGTTTTCTCACACGTGGGTGTTTGTTATATTTTTTCCCCAGCAGGGCTTCTAAAACCATCCATGGTGAAAGACCAGTTTTGTTTTGCTTTTGATTTCCCCAATGCCTTGCAGACTGATACTTTAATAAAATCAATAAAAATGAATTACTGGAAAAATGAAATTAAAAACACAACAAAGACATACAAAATTCAAGGTCTGATTTTTTTTTTATTAGATGGAACAGACATAACATTCCTCTGTCAAATTACTTTTAAACACTGGCTCTCAACTGGGAGGGGACAGGGAGGGCTCTTGATTGTTCCCTGCCCCCTCTAGACATGTGACAATGTCTGGAGACATTTTTGGTTGTCTCAGCTGAGGAGAGGATGCTGCTAGCATCTAGTGGGTAGAGGCGAAAGATGTCATGAAGCATCGTATCATGCACAGGACAGCCCCCGCAGCAAAGAATTATCAGGCTCAAAATGTCAGTGGTGCTGAGGTTGAAATTTCTTGCCTTAAAAGTTTCTAAAAGGGGCCAGGTGTGGCGGCTCACACCTGTAATCCTAGCATTTTGGGAGGCCAAGGCAGGAGGATTGCTTGAGATCAGGAGTTCAAGATCAGCCTGAGCAAGAGTGAGACTCCTGTTTCTACTAAAAAGTAGAAAAATTAGCAGGGTGTGGTGGTACATGCCTGTAGTCCCAGCTATTCGGGAGACTGGGCAGGAGGATTGCTTTAGCCCAGGAGTTGAAGGTTGCAGCAAGCTACAATGATGCCACTGCATTCTAGCCTGAGTGACAGAGTGAGACCCTGTCTCAAAAAAAAAAAAAAAAAAGTTTCTGAATGGCTAATCTATCTCTTGGCAAATTGGTAACATTTTTGGACTCTGGTCCACAGACCACACTTCGAGAAGACCATCTTAACATACTGACTTGAACCCGGACCCAGGAAGGTTGCCAGACAAAACACAACCAGACTCTCTAATCCTTCAAATCTGTGAGGCTTCTGCATAAACAATATACTAGAAAGAGCACAGGAGAATGAAGCTAGTGATGTAATCAAATGAAACATAAGCAAATTATTCTCTGCAGGCAGCAAGACCAGGGCTTGAAGCCTAGCGTGGTTACTTCCTAGCGTGTGAGCTTGGGAAAGCTGTTTCATGTCTCCAGGCCGCCATTTCCCCTCAGTGGAACAGGGATAATGCCCTCTTCATACAGCTGCTGTGAGGATTAAGTGCGAATAATTGGTATGGACAGAGCCTACCCTACAGAGGCACTTGTGCTCAGGTTAGCTGGCGCTGGTTGACCTCCATCAAACAAAGGTCACTGAGGAGAACTCCAGAGCATTCTTCTCAGTCTTTTTATTTCTGTGCTGGGGCATTTTCTCCTCCTCCTCAGAAGAGTGGGGCTGACCAGAAACTTTCAACTGTCAGACACACGAAAGAGTGAAGGGCAGGTCCTCACTCTCCCGAGAAGATTCTAGGAAACTACTTTGTGAAGTGGAAAGTACCATGCAAATGTTAGGAATCTCTCACTGGCTCAGCCAATATTTATTGGGTCCCCACCAGATGCCCTTAATATAAAGCGGTGGGAAGGGAAACTAAAATTAAAAACATAAAGGGGCCCCACAAAACGTGACATTGTAGGAGTTACCACCTGGCAGCAAACTGTGGATTTTGCGAGACCCGAAGCTGTTTGAAAAAGGAGAACCAGGTTCCCATTTGTTCACTGGTAAAAATGATCAGGAAGGAAGAGAAAGAACAATTTGCAAAGAAGCCTCTAATACAACTTACAAGGTGGTCCCAGTGTGACCAGCTCAGGCTTTGGCAGCAAATATTAGAAAGGATGGCAAGCAACGGTTTCCAGCTCCGTCTTAAAAAGTAACTTCCAGCCGGCTCCTGCTCTCCTGCCCACACCCTCCCGAGCTCCTGTTCTAGGAATGGGAGGGGCGGGGAGGCTGTGGCCCGGCTGAGACGCTGTCCTGGGTGGGTGAGAAGCTGCGGGTGGTGGAGGAGGCTGGGCCGTGCTGGGGCAGAGCCCTGCCATCAGGGGAAAAGGCCTTGGCAGGTGGCCCCCGCAGGGGGCCAGGTGGGTATTATGCCCAGTGAGGTCTGTGCTTCCCACACTCTCTTTCTGAGAATGCTTCCCTCTCTGTCACAATGGGCGGTGGCGTGTGTGAGTCATGCCCTCCGTCTTGCGGAAGCAGCTCTGCACGGGGCACTGCCGGCGCCGCTCTCACTTTGCATCTGAGTCAGCGGCAGGTGCTGCAGGGGACAGACAGCTGCAGTGGAGGCTGAGGACCAGGCAGCGATTGGGGACAAAAGCCTCACTGGACAGTACAGAGGCGGGAAAGTTACCGCATCCGAGCCGGGGATGGCTGGAAAAAGGCGTGGAGAAATAGCACATTTGTTAACAGCTGGTACCTGCCCGGGAGGAAGACTCTGTCTGTTCCAAGTCCCCTTGTTTTCAGCTACGGCTCCACGGCTGCACCAGCCACAGTATCTTTTCTGCTGCCGGCCAGGAGGCTGGAGAGAGATCGCTCCTTGTCACCCTCAGTACGTGAGGACCGGCAGACCCCAACAAAACGAAGAGCATGAAGACAATTTCTCTCCCACTGACACAGCCTAGACGGGGAGATAAACTGTAAACAGATAATCGCCACACGTGAGATAAAGTGCTAAAAAGGCGTTTAGCAAGGATTTGGGAACAGAGAGGAAGAGGCGATGCCTCTGCCCAGGAACAAAGAACCGCTGCTTTATGTGTCCCTGTAGGCTGCTGACACAGGCATGCAACCGTCAGAGCCAGCGGTGATTGATACTGGGCCCCGATTGTGTAGCAAACAGGTTTTCATTTTAGGACTTGTTCATTTTAATTCATATTATGGGGTTTCACTACAGTGGCAGAGCATACGGTCTTAAACCATGCATGTTAATCCCAGTTACTTAAGTCTCCTCGTGACACGCCATAAAAATATCTTTTTACCCTACACATGCTTTGTATCGCCATCTAACTTACGTCTTATACAATGTGCCTTTCATTTGCAAAGGCAATTCACTCACATAAATGTTCCTGCAGATTGTTAAAGCCTTAGACTTTGGTCCCAGGCATAACTGGAGGATGAATTAGATACATGTTTCAAACATACGGTCCCAACACATAGCCATACAACATTTGAGATTTATTCCTATTTCCAAAGGAAATGTTATATAAGTAACACTCACCTTTTTTTTTTGCATGTTAGTCTCCTGTTACTTTTTCTGTTAAACCAGGTCAAGAGTATACTTTCCAGGGCTAAGCTCTTTGCAAAATCAGCCCTGTGACTCAACTTTGCCATAACCAGGTATTTTGGGGGCTTTTAAAAGTATGGAGACATTATTAAGATTAGTAAAAACAGGATCTTCAAAGTCAGGCAAACTGAGAGTACAAAAAAATCATTTTAGCTTTCGATGGTTTGATGAAACTTTCTATTCACTGGCTTCATAATTCATAAGCATCAAAGTAAAGGAAATTGCGGTGACATGATTTTGCAGTCATAATTTCTGACTCTCACAAATGCATTCATCTGTGTCTAATGTAGTATTTCTCTTTTAATTTGATATGGGTAAAATATAGATTTTAGAAGCAGAATCAGTTTAACAACTGGAAAGACCCTTTGAGGAAATTTGTTCCAAACACATCATTTTACAGAAACATACTTTTGAATTCAGTCTGTTTATGACCACCGGCCAGATCCTGTAACCACCCCAGGGCTCAGTTTCCTGATCTGTAAAATGAGCAGCTGGGCCGCAGGAACCCTTGAATGCCCTCCCACCTCAGACATGTGGCAGGCTTCTAGCAAAGGGTTGTTGAGTGGACGAAGCTAATGCCCAGAGACACTGCTGGATCTGGCTGAGATCACACAGTGAGGGACAGACACAAGTCCTCTGACTGCCAGCCATTGCTCTTTGTATAGAATAGGCTTAACATAAGATCTTCAATTAAAAAAAAATACATAGAGATTAATGAACACAACACCTTAAGAGACAGAGAGAAAACCCCACCCAACTCTACGGTACAGCCAGGCTGGTGGGGGTGGCTCATGCCTGTAATCCTAGCACTCTGGGAGGCCGAGGGGGGAGGATCGCTTGAGGTCAGGAGTTCGAGACCAGTCTGAGCAAGACTGAGACCCCCGTCTCTACTAAAAATAGAAAAATTAGCCAGGTGTGGTGGCACACGCCTGTAATCCCACCTACATGGGAGGCTGAGGCAGGAGAATCGCATGAGCTAAGGAGTTTGAGGTTGCTGAGAGTTAGGTTGACGCCACGGCACTCTAGCCCAGGTGACAGAGCATGACTCCGTCTCAAAAAAAAAAGAAAAAAGTACATCTATATATAGTATAACCAAGTCAAGCAAACTTCTAAGCAGTATATTTCAATGATCTGCACTTTTAATCACAGATCGGCTTCCCTCAGATACCCAGCTTATGTCCCTGGTGTAACCAGGTGTGTGCTGAAGGAGCCAGCCAGCGTCCTGGTATCCCCTGCTATCTCACAAACTTCTTCAACATGGGGAGACAACAGTTTATCATTTGCTGTCATTATGGATCGAATTGTATTCCCAAAACAATATGTTGAGGCCCTGACCTCTGATAACGTATCTGTGAATGTGACCTTATTTGGATATAGGATCTTTGCAGATGTGACCAAGTTAAGACAAAGTCATTAGGGTGGGCTCTAATCCAATATGACCAGTGTCCTTGTGAGGAAGGGGAAATCTGGACACGGAGAAGTCCACATGAAGACTGAGCCAGAGGCTGGGTGCGGTGGCTCACGCCTGTAATCCTAGCACTCTGGGAGGCCGAGGTGGGTGG
Source organism: Mirza zaza (assembly GCA_008750895.1). Taxonomy (NCBI): domain Eukaryota; kingdom Metazoa; phylum Chordata; class Mammalia; order Primates; family Cheirogaleidae; genus Mirza; species Mirza zaza. Next base: position 32,241 of record VSMD01065065.1, read on the forward strand.
ATTGCTCAAGGTTAGGAGTTCGAGACCAGCTTGAGCAAGAGCGAGACCCTATCTCTACTAAAAATAGAAAGAAATTAATTGGCCAACTAAAAATATATAGAAAAAATTAGCCGGGCACGGTGGCACATGCCTGTAGTCCCAGCTACTCGGGAAGCTGAGGCAGAAGGATTGCTTGAGCCCAGGAGTTTGAGGTTGCTGTGAGCTATGCTGACACCATAGCCCTCTAGCCTGGGCAACAGATTGAGACTCTGTCTCAAAAAAAAAAAAATACTGAGGCAAAGACTGGCGCCCAGGGACTCATGGGCCCCCAGAAACTGGGACAGACAAGGAAGGATCCACCCCAGAGCCTTGGGAGAGAACATGGTCCCGCCAACACCTTGATTTCCAACTTCTGGCCTCTAGAACTGTGATAAAATGAGATTCTGTTGTTTCAAGCCGCACAGCTTGTGGTACTTGGTCGTAGCAGCTGTAGGAAACTAACACACCTGTCATGCTTTGTGGGCTGATTGGGCTCACTCGAGTCCCTCTCACTCGGGATCTTGCAGAGGGTGGCTGCGGCCGGTGGCACCTGAAAGTTCCCCTGGGCTGGATTCAAGACGGCTGGCTACTCACACAGCTGCAGAGGATGCTGTCCTTGCGGGGGACTCAGGTAGGGGGTGTGGACAGGCATGTGGCCTCCCCACATGGCATGGGTTTCTGGAAGCATGGCAGCCCCATTCCAGAGAGGCAGCAGGTAGAGACAGCCACTCCCGGAAAGCTCTGGTGGGATAACAGGCGCAGTGTCCCCGAGCTCCTGTCCCTCAGTCAGACCTGCCGCAGGGGCGAGGCAAGGTCACGCTGCAGAAAAGCGGTGGGCTGGGACCATGGCGGGAACATACCGCCAGGAAAACGCTTTACGATGGTCACCTACTAAAAGGAAGGTAATTCACTGTAAGGCCAAATAGTAGCGATTTAGGGACGGTTCTCTGAGCTGTTCTGAGCCATTGCTTCCCTCTGTTAACACCAATGAGCAAGATTAGGTTGTAGGAAACATTTTCCTCAAGATAGTTAAGGGTACGTCAGGACCCAGAAGAGCTACTGTAGCCCCCAGGGGTTCTAAATTACACGGGGGGCTTCGCCAGA
>VSMD01065067.1:0-43240 GCA_008750895.1 Mirza zaza
TTTAGTTAACCATATTTAGGGGTGGAATGGAGAAAGAGCTGGTTGTGGAAAGTCAATGAGTAAGCAGTGACTATTCTATTTTTTTATTTTTTAATAATATGAAGGGGTGGGCCGGGCGCGGTGGCTCAAGCCTGTAATCCTAGCTCTCTGGGAGGCCGAGGTGGGCGGATCCTTTGAGCTCAGGAGTTCGAGACCAGCCTGAGCAAGAGCGAGACCCCATCTCTACTATAAATAGAAAGAAATTAATTGGCCAACTAATATATATAGAAAAAAATTCGCCGGGCATGGTGGCACATGCCTGTAGTCCCAGCTACTTGGGAGGCTGAGGCAGCAGGATTGCTTGAGCCCAGGAGTTTGAGGTTGCTGTGAGCTAGGCTGACGCCACGGCCCTCACTCTAGCCTGGGCAACAAAGTGAGACTCTGTCTCAAAAAAATAAAAATTAAAATTAAAATTAAAAAAATAATATGAAGGGGTGGAGTGAGGAGGGGGATTCAGTTTCCTTTTCTTTTTTCTTTTTTCTGAGACAGGGTCTCATTCTGTTGCCTGGGCTAGAGTGCAGTGGTGTCATCATAGCTCACTGCTAGCCTAGCCTTGTATATATGTATTTTTATTATTATTGCTATTCATTGTAACACATTTGTAATAGCAAAATATTTAAAACAACCTAACTGTCCATACATAGGAAAGTGGCTGAATAAACAACTATAGTTTATCCCACAATAAATGAAGCTGTAAAAGAAAGGAAAAGGGTTCCATGAGCTAATATGGAGCATTTCTACGACATATCATTAAATGAAAAAAGCAAAGTTCAATTGAAAATAACATGCCACTGCATGGTAGGTGGAAACAGGATGAAACAATTGGAGGAACTGAAAAAGGGGAGAAGAAATGAGATGAGCAGCATTTCACTGAATATGCCTTTTTAGAACCATGTTAATATTTCACATACTTTTAAAAATCCTAGCACTCTGGGAGGCTGAGGCAGACAGATCGCTCAAGGTCAGGAGCTCGAAATCAGCCTGAGCAAAAGCAAGACCCGTCTCAACTATAAATAGAAAGAAATTAATTGGCCAACTAATATATATAGAAAAAATTACCCAGGCATGGTGGTGCATGCCTGTAGTCCCAGCTACTCGGGAGGCTGAGGCAGGAGGATTGCTTGAGCCCAGGAGTTTGAGGTTGCTGTGAGCTAGGCTGACGCCACGGCACTCACTCTAGCCTGCGCAACAAAGTGAGACTTTGTCTCAAAAAAAAATAATAATAATAATAATAATACAAATAATTAAATCTAACCAGAATGCAGAAATACCCAAAATGAAATACAAACAATAACAAACAAACCTAACTGTATTTCTTTTTTTTTTTTTCTTTTTTTTGAGACAGAGTCTCACTCTGTTGCCCAGGCTAGAGTGCCATGCATCAGCCTAGCTCACAGCAACCTCAAACTCCTGGGCTCAAGCAATCCTTATGTCTCAGCCTCCCGAGTACCTGGAACTATAGGCATGCGCCACCATGCCTGGCTAATTTTTCTATATATTTTTAGTTGTCCAATTAATTTTGGGGTCTCGCTCTTGCTCAGGCTGGTGTTGAACTCCTGAGCTCAGATGATCCACCCATCTTGGCCTCCCAGAGTGCTAGGATTACAAGCGTGAGCCACCTCACCCAGCCTGTATTTCAAATGAATAGCAAAACCACACTGAAAGGAGAAGAATTAGCCAAAGTAACTTTGGAGAATATTTTGACTGTATGCTCTAAAATTAAATTTCAAAGGACTGTATACAAATAAAGTATCCTGGCTGGAAAATTTGTTTTTCACAAAAGTTAACTGTGAAACTACTTTGTACGTATTCTAAAATAGAGAGAATAAGTAAATATGTTGTGGGCTGGGCACAGTCGCTCACACCTGTAATCCTAGCACTCTGGGAGGCCAAGGCAGGAGGATCGCTCAAGGTCAGGAGTTTGAAACCAGCCTGAGCAAGAGTGAGACCCTGTCTCTACTTAAAAAAAAAAAAAATAGAAAGAAATTACTTGGCCAACTTCATTAAAAAGTTATTATTTTTATTAAAAAATAAACAAATAAGTTGTGGATAATTAGAGCTAGGTTTCTCCTTGTTGAAGAAATGCATTACATCTAACTAAAGTAAGAATGAACCCATAGTACTAGACTGAAATCAGAGGTATCAGTATGAACCCGTAGTGTTTAATACATAGAATTGCTGGGAAAAAAATGACATGTCAAAAGGACACAGGAGCCAACCCAAAGGGACTCACAATGGCCAATAAACTTTGGACAACTAAGGACATGACAGTATGGTATTATAACCCAAAAATTAAATATCCTTGAGTTGATAGTGATTTTGGTTTTTTGTTTTTTTATGAAGAGAGAAAAGAGGAATTCTGTTCAGGAGCAATAAAAGATTACCAGGGAGGATGAATGGATAGGGAGCAAAGATCAACTGGTAAACAGTTCTTTTTGGAATTTAAATGACTCTTGAGAAATGGGACATTATCTTCTTAAACAGTCAGTTCAGATGTGGTCACATATAGTGATATTTTTAAAACTGACTAAATAAACAGGGAGAAGGGATACCTACACATATACATATTTCCTAGCTCTGTCCACTTAGAGGGCCTACTACAACACCATTCCAGTAGCAATCAACATCTAGCACTCAAATCTTAGTTTCCTAATATTATTCTTCACTTAAAGAAATGTCGATTCCAGAGCTGGGGCAGGGGACAAACAAGACAAAAGCCTGAAATATCACTAGGATGCCAGAAAGTATACAAGTGATCAAAAAATGATATGTCAAAAGGACACAGGAGCCGATCTGAAAGGACTCACAATGGCCAAAAAACCTTGAGCAATTAATGGATTATAACCCAACAACAAAATAAATATCCTTGAGTTTATAAGGATATTTAAAAAACTGACTAAACAAACAAGGAGAAGGGGTAGCTCCTGGTTATACAGAATTTCAAATTAATTAACATAGAAGGAATGATGGAAATAGAAGTTACATTTTGCAACTCTCTCAGAAATAACTGACTCAGGCAAGAATCATCAATAGATGCTAAAATTAGAGGATGAAAGTACAATGAGAAACAAGATATATACATAGTCTCAAAGTATCTCCCACAAAATGCTTCTAATTACAAAGGGAAAAATATTAACTTCCAATGGAAAAATCTGGCAAATGTCACCTCAAGCAGGTGATCAGGGTTAACAACAGTATGAAACATATAGATATCACAGGCCTCCTGATGTGGCACATCACTTTTGTAGTATTCTTGTCAAAAATGTATAACCTGGATTTAATCATGAGTAAACAACAGACAAACCCAAACTGAGGGAGACTCTACAGAATAACTGGCTAATACTCTACAAATGTGTCATCAAGGTCATGAAGGACAAAGACAGAGGAACTATCCCAGATAGTTCCTAAGGAGACATGACAATTAATGCAAGGTACAACCCTGTATTAAGTCCTAGTCCAGAAAAAGAAAATTAATGGGACAAGCAACAAAATTTGAATAAGGTGTGTAGATCAGTTAACAGCATTATCTTAATATTAATTTTCCAGTTTTGATAATGTGCTGTAGTTACACAATATGACACTGGAGAAAAGCTAGATGGAGCATATATGAAAACTTTGTAATATTTTTGCAATTTAAGTTTGACGTTATTTCAAAGGGCAAAGTTAAAAAAAATTTAAACATTTAAAATTTTGAGGCAATCTCCCAGAAAGTACCACACAATGACGGAAAATAAGAGAGAAAGATAAGAAAATTAATTGATCAGGCCAGGAGATTATATATCTAAAGCTTTAGAGAGAAACTAAGAAAGTACAAGAGGGAGGTGTCAAATACATAATTCGAGAAAATTTCCAGAATTAAAGGACATGAAATTATACATGGATAAAAAACTATCAAATGCCCAACACAGTGAGTAAAAACAGACCCACGTGTCATACCAAGGCATATCGACTATGAAATTTCAGAACAATGGGGCAAAAACAGCTTTCTACAGGGGTGACCAAAAAAAGGACACACGTTATACATATAAAGATTGGGACTAGGACAGCAATGGACTTCTTAATAGCAAGACTAGAAACTAGAAGAAAAAAGAGTTAATGCCTTTCTGAGGGAAAATTATTTTCAACATAGAACTTCAGATCCAGCCAAATTATCAACCAGATTGAGGATAGAAAAAGGTTTTTGAGAGACAAAAGTAATCAAGATACAACATTCCCATGCATCTCTCTCAGAAAGCCACAGGAGGAGGTACGCTAACAAAATGAGTAAGATCAAGGAAGACGTGAGATCTAGGAAATGAGATCAAAAACAAGGGATAGGCAAGGAGAATACTCAAGAAAATAGTAAAGAAAGATGCAGAATGGCAACTGTGCCTCAAGCCTAGAGAGCCAACAATCCAGAGGGGAGAGGTCCCAGGGCTCTGAGAGGATTATCTCCAAGAATGTGAAATTGATAGAATTTCTAAAGTATATCAATGCAAACACAGGAGATACAGACAAACAGAAAAGAGTTTGAAGATAAAAGTTAGCAATACCGGCCAGGCGTGGTGGCTCACACCTGAATTCCTAGCACTCTGGGAGGCCAAGGCTGGCGGATTGCTCAAGGTCAGGAGTTCGAAACCAGCCTGAGCAAGAGCGAGACCCTGTCTCTACTATAAATAGAAAGAAATTAATTGACCAACTAATATATATAGAGAAAAAATTAGCCGGGCATGGTGGCACATGCCTGTAGTCCCAGCTACTTGGGAGGCTGAGGCAGAAGGATTGCTTGAGCCCAGGAGTTTGAGGTAACTGTGAGCTAGGCTGATGCCACGGCACTCCACTCTAGCCTGGGCAACAAAGTGAGACTATCTCAAAAAAAAATAAATAAATAAAAGCAACACATACAGAACACTAAAGATAAAAACAATTATTAATTTTAGGGACAAAAAAAATTGTACAAGAAAGGAAAAAATACTGGCTTGTAATCACAGGATACTACATGGCTTAGCTATGACTACCATTTACATAACCATAATGAACACTGATCTAACCCAAGGGTTTTTAACCAGATACTCCATAGCACATCCCAACCCAACATTTAGAAATGTGTGGGAAATTCCTTGTTGTAATGAATTCAGGTTGGTATTGACATATAGTGCTGGGGTCCAGGGATGCTAAATACCATGTGATAACAGAATAATAAAGAATTATCAGTGGGTCGTGGTAGCTAATGCCTATAATCCCAGGACTTTGGGAGGCTGAGGTGGGAGGATCACTTGAAGCCAGGAGTTCAAGAACAGCCTTAGAAGCATAGCAAGACCCCAGCTCTACAAAAAAAAAATTTTTTTTTTAAATTAGCAAGCCATGGTGGTGCACGCCTATAGTCCTATAGCTACTCAGGAAGCTCAGGTAGGAGGATCCTACCTGAGCTTCCTGAGCCCAGGAGTTTGAGGCGACAGTAAGCTATGACCAGGCCACTGCACTCCAGCCTGGGTGACAAGAGCAAGACGCTGTCTCTAAAAACAAACAAAAAAAGGTTCAGTAAGATGACTACTTGTTAGCTCTCTCCACTGTTGGTTTAAGATGTGACACTCTGAAATCTGCTCGCTAATCAGTTACCACTAGTCTTTTCTGCTTTCCAGCTTCCAGAATTTTGTTATTCTTGCTGCTCCTGTTGTCATTTTGAGGTTTAAAAAAAATTCCTCTACCATTTTAATGGAATTTTCAGGCTGGTGTGAAAGTAAATGTATATGTTCAATACACAATCTTTATCATGATATACTGTTGAACAGAAAAAAAGTCAAGTTGCTAAACAATATGTATGAGCCCATTTTTATTAAAAGCAAAAATATGTGTATATGCCTGAACATTTAGGGGAAAATGTCTAAAAAGATATACACCAAAGTATTAACAGTTTAGAGCCACACTTCCCAAACTGTGCCAAAGGCAACCTGGGGTTATAGAGTGAATTCACAAGGGTGCCATAGGATAGTCTAAATTAGAAGGTAAAAGTGATATTCTGTATCTGTCAAATACCCCATAAACTACTAGTTCAAGATAGTTCAGTTTCAAAGTAGATCATGCTATGTTCCTTTTGATATCATGTCTTCACAAAATTGAGTACCTGTTGATTGCTGTGATTAAAAAAAAAATACTGGGGGGAGGGGGGACATGGGCAATATATATAACCTTAACACTTGTACCCTCACAATACGCTAAAATAAAAAAAAAAAATACTGTGCAAGTACCAATTGGAAAGCAAAAAATGAGTAGACAAAATAAAAATTTTATAAGGCTGGGCATAGTGGCTCACATCTGTAATCCCAGGACTTTGGGAGACCAAGGCAAGAGGATCACTTGAAGCCAGGATTTCAAGACCAGCCTGTTCAACATGGCGAGACTGTCTCTACAAAAAAGAAAATCGCTTTTCAGTCGGGCGCTGAATGGTTTTTCGGATCATGTCTGGTGGCTCTGCGGATTATAACAGAGAACATGGCGGCCCAGAGGGAATGGACCCCGATGGTGTCATCGAGAGCAACTGGAATGAGATTGTTGATAACTTTGATGATATGAATTTAAAAGAGTCTCTTCTTCTGGGCATCTATGCTTATGGTTTTGAGAAGCCTTCAGCTATTCAGCAGAGAGCTATTATTCCTTGTATTAAAGATCCAAAAGGTAATTCTGGCACTTGGAGACTATATGGGAGCAACTTGTCGTGCTTGCATTGGTGGAACAAATGTTCGAAATGAAATGCAAAAACTTCAGGCTGAAGCAGCACATATTGTAGTTGGTACACCTGGGAGAGTGTTTGATATGTTAAACAGAAGATACCTTTCTCCAAAATGGATCAAAATGTTTGTTTTGGATGAAGCAGATGAAATGTTGAGCCGAGGATTTAAGAATCAAATCTATGAGATTTTCCAAAAATTAAATACAAGTATTCAGGTTGTGTTGCTTTCTGCCACAATGCCAACTGATGTGTTGGAAGTGACCAAAAAATTCATGAGAGATCCAATTCGAATTCTGGTGAAAAAGGAAGAATTGACTCTTGAAGGAATCAAACAGTTTTATATTAATGTTGAAAGAGAGGAATGGAAGTTGGATACACTTTGTGACTTGTATGAGACACTGACCATTTCACAGGCTGTTATATTTCTCAATACAAGGCGCAAGGTGGACTGGCTTACTGAGAAAATGCATGCCAGAGACTTCACAGTGTCTGCTCTGCATGGTGACATGGACCAGAAGGAGAGAGATGTTATCATGAGGGAATTCCGATCAGGGTCAAGGCGTGTTCTGATCACTACTGACTTGTTGGCTCGTGGGATTGATGTGCAACAAGTGTCTTTGGTTATAAACTATGACCTACCTACCAATCGTGAAAACTACATTCACAGAATTGGCAGAGGGGGTCGATTTGGGAGGAAAGGTGTGGCTATAAACTTTGTTACTGAAGAAGACAAGAGGATTCTTCGTGACATTGAGACTTTCTACAATACTACAGTGGAGGAAATGCCCATGAATGTGGCTGACCTTATTTAATTCCTGGGATGAGATAGTTTTGAATGCAGTGCTCGCTGTTGCTGAATAGGCAATCACAACGTGCACTGTGCTTCTTTGGGAATATTTGAATCTTGTCTCAATGCTCATAACGGATCAGAAATACAGATTTTGATAGCAAAGCGACATCAGTCGTGAGCTCTTGTGAGGAAAGTCATTGGCTTTATCCTCTTTAGAGTTAGACTGTTGGGGTGGGTATAAAAGATGGGGTCTGTAAAATCTTTCTTTCTTAGAAATTTATTTCCTAGTTCTGTAGAAATGGTTGTATTAGATGTTCTCTATCATTTAATAATATACTTGTGGACTAAAAGATGTAAGTGCTGTATAAAATCAGCCAATTATGTTAAACTAGCATATCTGCCTTTATTGTGTTTGTCATTAGCCTGAAAAGAAAGGCCTTTAAAATTGATTTTTTTAGAAAGCATTTGAATGCATTTTGTTTGGTATTATATTTATTCAATAAAGTATTTAATTAGTGCTAAGTGTGAACTGGACCCTGTTGCTAAGCCCCAGCAAGCAATCATATCCTAGGTAGGGTTAAATCCCCAGTAAAATTGCCATATTGCACATGTCTTAATGAAGTTTGAATGTTAAATAAATTGTATATTCACTTTAAAAAAAAAAAAATCAGTAAGGCATGGTAGTGCACACCAGTAGTTCCAGGTACTCAGGAGGCTAAGATGGGAGAATCTCGAGCTCAGGAGTCTGAGGTTACAGCGAGCTGTGATTACACGCCACACTCCAGCCTAGATGACAGAGCAAGACCCTTCATCCAAAAAAGAAAAAAAAATTTTTTAAATTAAAAAATAATGGGTGTGTACTGGGATGGCAACAAAAAGAAAAAAAGAATAAAAAAAAAATAATGGGTGGCAATGCCCAATATGATTCCAAGTTTTGAGAAGTTTTATAGCACCCAACAAATACATGCAAGTAAATAATTGAGGTTATTTTAGAATGAAACAAAAATATGATTTTGTCTTATTTATGTATTTTTAAAATGTCTACTAGTTGTTAAATAACTTAAGTTGTTTAAACTTAATTACTTAATAAATTAAACTTAGGCCTGAGGCATGGGAAAAAGACAAGGAGCTATTAAAAGAAACTTTAGGAATCTCTAGGGCAATATATTTTACTTTATTGGAAGGGAAGCATTTAAATATAAACTTCTTAATATGAAATAAACAGTGTAATTCAAATAACCTCATTATTAAAACTCCTCCCCTATAAAATAACAAAAAAGAATTTAGCAAAATCATTGCTCAAAAAAAGAAAAAGAAAAAATTAAAATAAAAAAAAAACTCCTCCCCAAATTAGAGAAAATTACCTAGACTGTACTTTAAAAAGTTAAGCTAACATGTTTTCCTGTGGTGGTTATACACCAATAATGCTCAAATTGTAAAAATACATGAACATCTATTAAATCTTAGTTCTATTAATGTTTGAGTTTCTACAGATTAAAAGGCACTGAACTTTCAAAGAATTTATAGTCTAGTGGGAAAGTCATTTGATCATTTATTAGCAAAACTGATGCATATAAAAAAGGTACGATTCAGGGTGTAAAGTAGGAATGTCTGGCAAAGGGTCAGGGAAGACTTCCTGAAGAAATTATTTTTCATTTGAGACAAAGGATGAGAAAGAGTAACTAAGCAAAGGGAACAAACAAAAGCCCAGGAAAGGGAATGCAGGAGTCCAAGGAACTGAAAGAACTTCAGTAACACTTAAAGGAGGATCTGAAGAGGTAGGCAAGGAACAGAAAAGCTAAATTAATGATGCTGCTACATAACATAAGGTTATGTAAAACCATGAAAGAGAGGAGTAAAAGCTCTGATTTATATTCTTGAAAAGATCATTCTATCTGCAATGTGAAGAAGGCCACAGCAAAGGAAATCTGTTACAGGTAAATGTAGGTATGATGTGATAGTTGCCTGAACTAAGGAGAAAACTGGGAGAATAGGTCATTAAATATGAAATGTCCAGTTTTGAATCAAAAGTTTAATTTATCTCAAATAAGGCAGTACAATTAATCAAAGTATGCACCTAAACTATGGACCATTGCCATCTTAATGGTCGCTTGCTTATGCCAGCAGTGAAGAAGCCTGGAGAGCGAGTGGTGATGAAAATTGTGAAAGGTGTTTTCCATAGCTTGTTGAGAACTGAATATTTTTCCTGGCAATAAGTGGTTCAAAGCCTGGAATAAGTGGTAGTCAGTGGATGAAGTGTGGTGAATATGGTGGATGACAGAGTTTCTAAGTCCAGCTTTTCTGTAGTTTGAGCAGCATTGTTTTGGGGGGCCATGTGGACTTGCAAGAGGGTTGGCCTATCTCTGCTGACCAGTCTCAGCTGCTTAATGGCAAACATCTCCATCATTTCGTTCTACTGGTTGCAGATGACATCCGCTGTAATCGACTGACCAGGTTTCATGAAGCTGTAATGGACAATGCCAGTACTGAACCAAACAGATTCCAGTAGCTTTTTTTGATGAATATTTGATTTTGGACTGTGTTTTCAGCACTTCATCTTTATCCAACCATTGTGCTGAATGCTTACAATTGTCAAAAAAGAATCTATTTTTCACCACACATAACAATATGGTATAGAAATGGTCGCCTTTATCTCGTGACAGTAAAGAATGGCCAGCTTCGAGATGATTTCTCTTTTGACACGCATTCAATTCACATGGTACCCATCTATCCAACTTCTTTACCTTGCCCATTTATTTCAAATGGTCCAGTATTGGTGGAATAGTAATGTCAAACCTTGCTGCTAATTCACACACAGGTTGAGATGGATTTGCTTCCACTACCGCTTTCAGCTCATCATTATGCACCTTGGTCTCAGGTCACTCACATGGCTCGTTTTCAAGATTAAAATCACCAGAATGGAACTTCTCAAACCATCAACGTACTGTGTGTGTGTGTTCATTAGCCACATCCTTCCCAAACTCTTCGTTGATATTTTGAGCTGTCTGTGCTGCACTGGTTCCACGACAGAACTCATATTCAAAAATAACACAAATTTTTTACTTATCCATGGTTTCACAAAAATTGCTCTAAAAAATTCTTTTTGAAAGATAATCACAAGCCAAAATGTGTCTTTGAAAGAATGAGGATGCATCTTCACACACACACACACAAAAAAAAAACACCAAGAAGTGTCAGAGATATCACTGAGGAAATTGGACATTCCATACTTAATAACTGGTAGGGCGTGGTGGCTCACGCCTGTAATCCTAGCACTCTGGGAGGCCAAGGCAGGTGGATCATTTGAGCTTAGGAGCTCCGAGACAAGCCTGAGCAAGAGCGAGACCCCATGTCTACTAAAAATAGAAAGAAATTAATTGGCTAACTAAAACTATATAGAGAAAAAATCAGCCAGGCATGGTGGCACATGCCTGTAGTCCCAGCTACTCTGGAGGCTGAGGCAGAAGGATTGCTTGAGTTCAGGAGTTTGAGGTTGCTGTGAGCAAGGCTGATGCCATGGCACTCTAGCCTGGGCAACAGAGTGAAACTCTGTCTCAAAAAAAAAAAATAAAAAATTAAACACAAAAAGAACACTTAACTACCATTAGCAAAGTGAATCAATCTGTGTCCTTGAGATTTCTCAGGACACAGAAATGACAGGACTTAGGGAACTCTTACCCTATATGTGGAGGTTAAGAGTTCTAGCATGAGCTAGGAGGCAGATACCGGTATCATTTACATGGAACACAAAGATAGATTGGGGGAAGGTTATACGGACTATGTTTTTAGATTTCAACATGTTGAATTTGTAAGAAATACAAGTGAGAGAAAAAGAAAAAAATGTCAGGCATGGTGTTAGGTACCTATAATTCCAGCTACTTGGGAGGCTGAGAAGGGAGAATCACTTGAGCCTAGGAGTTCAAGATTCCATCTCAATTAAAAAGAGAAAGAAAGAAATCCAAGTGGATGCATACTCTTGGATATATAGTTCAGGAACTCTGAAAGAAGGATATCATAGAAATTCCAGTTTAAGTCATCATCATCTTATAGTAACCAAAGCTATAGAAAATATCACCTAGGAAAAATTTGTAAAAGATAGAAGAGAATGTACCCTAGGGCAATGTCCTGATGAACTCCAGGATTTAAGAGTGAGGTAAAGGTAGCAAAGGAAAATGAGAAGAAGGAATGATCAGGGAGATAAGGTAGAAAACCAGGTAAATGTAGTATCAGGAAGCTAGAGAAAGTTTCTAGAAGGAGGGAAATGGTCAAAAGCTGTTGAAAAGTCAAGTAAGAATTAAAGTGTCCACTGGATTTTCAGACATTTGCAGGAGAAATGTTAGTAGTATAGAAGGGACAAGAGCAAAAACATTGTGGAAGTTGGAATGCAGATTGACTTAAAGACCTAAGGAAGTTAAATCTCAAGCTTAGTGAGGAAAGCAATCCAAACAATAGTACCTCAAAATAGATCAGGATTTGAACATGACGATAAAAACAAAAGGATTGGTCAATAATTTTGATACCCTCCCATACTCCACAAAACCCACCAAGGTTGCAGAAGCCTGGAGCCTTATTCTCTAGACTAGAACTGCACTGTATGAACTACACTTCTACAATGATAGAAATATTCGCTATCTGCGCTATCCAACACGGTATACTCTTTAAGCAAATGTGGCTATTGAGCACTTGAAATGTGTCCAGTGCAACTGAGGAACTAAATGTTTAATTTTAATTACTTAGATTTAAAGTTCTACATGTGGTTAGTGGCTACCATATTGGATAGAACAGCTCTACAGGGTAAAACAAAGGATTTCTAGACTGGAAAACATTTCAACTGGTGGAGTTGAGAATGAGAGTATCACAATGAAAACAGCTGAGTTAAACGAACATAAGTGCTTACATATTGAATGCTAAGATCTCCAGAGTTTCTCTCAAGTTAACTATCAGAATGCTGGATCTCCAAGAAGGAGATCCAGAGATTCTTCTCTGGGGAATCTAACTAGCTCTGGAGAAAAGACAAAGATACTGCTATTGAACTCTCTCCAATAAAACAGTCCAGCCAGTGCACTCTAAAATTGAAAAATTCCAAGCATGTGCTCAGAACACATATAATTAAAATTAAAAACAAAGCCTCTGCTCTGTCCGTGGAGTAGACTTTTTTTATAGTTTCTGAATAAATCTTGCTTTCACTAAAAAATAAAAAATAAATTAAAAACCGCTATATAGAGGCCCTCTACATTTCTGCCCCTGTATTCCCAGCCATAGTGTCGTATGTTCAAGTTCACCAAATACCAACATTCCTTCAAAGATAAAACACACAAGGAAATAGAATGAGCTTTCAATTCCTGTGAGATACTAACACTAGGACAGCCCTATGCCCAAATCCTTAAGGTGCTCAATATTTGGGTGAAAGTTTGCAGTGCAGCCACTATACAGGTTAACTCAAGCATCACTAGCATTACCTCCAAGAGGTAATAAGGCATTAATGAGAATAGCTATTGTATAGTAAACAAATGGGCAGGGTTACCCATCCCAGAAAAGTGAGACAAAATAAATGGATTTGTAGTAGGAAATGAGTTGTTTTAATTGCCTACTGGGCAATCAGAGGGCATAAAGAAACCATAAAAAAGATCAAGATTGGGAATTTGGATTTGCACTACCTAGTGAGTGATACTTTCATCCCATTCCGCCACCAAATAGAGTGGATTAAGTATATAATTTTTTTTCTGTATATATTTTTGGCCAATTAATTTCTTTCTATTTTTAGTAGAGACGGAGTCTCGCTCTTGCTCAGGTTGGTTTCAAACTCCTGACCTTGATCGATCCGCACTCCGGGGCCTCCCATAGTGCTAGGATTACAGGCGTGAGCCACCGCGCCCGGCCCAAGTATCTAATTTTGGTCTCAAATCCTTAGAGAAACAGAAGACTGCTTCAAGGACCAGCACATGACTCCTAAACTTCACTTTTCATTGGGTTGTTACCACTTCTATACCTACCTTTGTTCCAATATATTTATTTATTTATTTATTATTATTATTTTTTTTTTTTGAGACAGACTCTTGCTCTGTTGCCGGGGCTAGAATGCTATGGTGTCAACCCAGCTCAAAGCAATCTCAAACTCCTGGGCTCAAGCAATTCTCCTGCCTCAATCTCCCGAGTAGCTGGGACTACAAGCGCATACTAATTTTTCTATTTTTAGTAGAGATGGGGTCTCGCTCTTGCTCAGGCCGGTCTCAAACTCCTGAGCTCAAACAATTCTCCCATCTCAGCCTCCCAGAATGCGACGATTATAGGTGTGTGCCACCGTGCCCGGCCAATATAATTTTTATTTAAGTCTCCCTAAAAACAAACCTATGCAATATTTAGTAAGAAATTTTAATGTAACATGTGCTAATTCATTAGAAAGCATTAAGGAGTCTAACTGCCTAAGAAACTACAAAAACAGAATTACACAAAGCTACCAACTTAAAAGTTTTTAAAAAAATTTTTTTCTGGGCTCAAGGCACTATAAAACCTGTATTGATTCAATTAAGATTGCTTGTTGAGGAAAGAAAATTAAGAAAGCAGCAAACTAGTTGGGCATGACACTTCCTCTCTATGAGCCTGTTTATAAACTAAAATGTGAAATGTTATCTGCACCTGAATTTTCAAATCATGATTATCACTTGAGAAGCTTTTTAAAAAGCACAAATAGGCCGGGCACGGCGGCTCACGCCTGTAATCCTAGCTCTCTGGGAGGCCGAGGTGGGCGGATCGTTTGAGCTCAGGAGTTCGAGACCAGCCTGAGCAAGAGCGAGACCACATCTCTACTATAAATAGAAAGAAATTAATTGGCCAACTAATATATATAGAAAAAATTAGCTGGGCATGGTGGCACATGCCTGTAGTCCCAGCTACTTGGGAGGCTGAGGCAGCAGGATTGCTTGAGCCCAGGAGTTTGAGGTTGCTGTGAGCTAGGCTGACGCCACGGCACTCACTCTAGCCTGGGCAATAAAGTGAGACTCTGTCTCAAAAAAAAGCACAAATACCCAGGTCCCACTTCAGACCTATTAAGGTACAGTCTAGTCATTTGGGTTTGTATTTTAATTCCCTAACTAATTATAATGCCCAGTCAGATTTTGGAACTTCTGGATTAGATGACCCTCAGTGTTCCTTCTGTAACCACGACTTAAAATACCAAGTTGACAATTCTGCATCAAAGGAACCAAAGACTGCACTTAGCTACATACACACTACACAGCAGCCACCAACATGCCTCACCTAGGAAAGAATCCTTAATTTGCCTGATCAAGGAACAGTAAGAGCAAGTGCTACTCATTCAAATAATTCACTGCATCTCCCCCCACTATTCCCTTCAAATACTTCTCTAACTTGGGGTCCATTAAACTACAGAGTGGTGAATATTCTTTCTCCAATACAGAGAAAGGCATCTCCACAAATTAACTCAGAATTGTAATATCCAGTCACTCAAAAGACTCAAGTTCCTGCATTTATTCTGTGCACACTTTCAATTAACACAAAATGTTTCAGAAGCAGAGGATTCCCTCTAAATGGGCCAATGGCAAACGAAGCCCCTCTCAGCTTTTCTCCTAGAAAGGGCCCACTGGGCAAAACCTATCTTGAGCAAAATTGATTTCAGTCATCTCTCATATACCAATAATGTTTTATCAGTAAGTTGAGACATCTAGATGACTAGGAGTCTTGTTTCTTCCTGATGTTGCCCACCCAAAACAGACCGCAGTTAGGTTCTGATCTACAAGAGCCTGATCTCTCTTCAGGCACTCTTCTCCATACCAAGCTTATTCTGGGGGAAAAGGCAAAAAAAAATAATAATTAAGAACCTACCATTAAATGTCCTGGATATTGTTAAACCAAGTTTAAGTAAAATCCTAAAACATTTCATGACTAAGGTTCTACTTTCTTCATTTAATTTCCTCAGCATGAGATTAAAAATACTACCACCAAATGGTAGGCTAGGTTTCAACTCAGCTCTTGGGACTCTAAGTCCACAACTCCCACATCCTCTCCGCATCCCTGCCCCCACCCCCAACAGAGTGGCCATAGGGTCAACGGGGGTTGATACTGCCTAGCAGAGACAGAACAGAAAAAACCGCTTCCCTTCACCCTAATGTTCAATTGTGTCATACCCGTTCACTAGAAACGGGTCCCACAGCGTGGGGGAAGGAACCGAGGCAGGTAGGAGGCAGAACTGTCCGAACAAATAAATCCCTGACTTCCAAAAAGGCAGGAGCTGGAGGGCCGCTAACAGCAGCTCTTCCTCTCCAAGCTTTCTCCGGCTTCAGGAGGAGCGGCCGGGCGCACTAGCTCTCCCTGTGCCTGCGGTCGCACAGCTTGGCTGGAGACAGAGGGGAGGCAGTGGTCCCTCGGGAGAAGCTCTCTCCGCTCCCGCAGAAAGGCACACTGTGCCCAGGGAAAACTGCGGCCTCCGGCTGGGGCGCGGGAGAGGGCAGTGCTCCAGGCCTCGGGGCCGGGGCGCCGAGCTGGCGCCCACTGGCGCGGGAATAGCCAGCCAGCCCGCTCAGGCGATCGGTCTGTCAGTCATTCGGCCGACTGGACGCCCGGGCGCTCGCTTACCTACGTCCCTGGCTCGTGGCACCTGCCCGGCCGGCGGCCCAGGCGATGCGGCAGCCGGCACTGGGGCCCCGCCTTCGCCAGCTCTAGGGGAAGCCCCGCCAGCAAGGAGGTGTCCGGCCTGCCCGCAGCGGCCACGGCCGCCGAGCTTCCTCTGGAGCTGCTGCCGCGACGCCGGCGCTCACTTACGTCGTCACCTCCTCCGGTGCCCTTCCGCCTGCAGCCCCGCCCGCGCCGCGTGCGGGGGGCGGGGAGAGCGGCGCCGGCCCGGGGCGGCGTGCCCCCGCTTCCGGCGGTGCGCTCCCGGGTCCCCGGTGTCTGGCTGCTGTTCCCTCCCGGCTGCCGGACCCTCCAGCCCGTCCCCTACCCCGCGCCTCCCTGTGAACGCGCCAGAACTTGCTGGAATTGTGATCGCGAAATTGCAGAGGCTCTACAAAGCGCATTTGAGACTTCTCTTCAGCACCTTCTCAAGATTTTAACCCAAAAGGGCTCAAGCAGACCTCAGCTTTTATACGGCCCCGCCCTCCAATGGTCCCTTTACCCCCTGCCAAAACAAAAGACCACAGTCCTGCTCTGGATTGCACCTTTTGAGGCCTGGGGCAGGCTTTTCCTCTCTAGTTTTCCCCGGTTGATCCTACCCCTGGGGATTGTAATTAGCCTCTTTATCGGTGCCCCACCCTCCCGAGCTGGGAATGCTTTCCAGGGAGGGTAACGCCTGGTCTATCGCCGCTGTAGCCTCAGCTCCAAATAGTGTCTTGCGTGCAAGTGCTTAGGAAGTCTGTGCAGTAAATCTGTTATTCTCTTTCTGACGAGAGAGGAAAGTGACTTCAGCCTTATATATTGAAGCACTATTTATTCAATAAGCATTGTTTTGTGGCGAACATAAAGTAATCTTTCTCTTGCAAGACCTCAGTCTGGTTTGGAAGAAAGAGACATAAACACAGATAATTACAATCCAATGTCCTGACAGGTAGAAAATATAATAATAGCAGATTTATGGCGGAGGATGAATTCAGTTTTGGACATACTCGATTTGGAAGAATAACATGGAGATGGCTACAATGCATGGCTTCAACCCAAGGGTGGGTTGCTGAGAGCCACGTGTAGGCATTTAGGATGTGCATTGATTGTACAGAAGATAAAAACTATGATGAAACCGACTGCAAACTGGTTTGCTTTTATCGCCACGTGTCAGCAGACTGTAAACAGTGTCAAAGTACTCTTTTCCAAACAGAAGCTTTCCTTAGTCTTTTGTTGCAGTTACTACAGGCTTGTAATAATAACTTCAAATTGGCATATTTCCTCAGTTTAAAAG
The DNA here is from genome assembly GCA_008750895.1 of Mirza zaza. Lineage (NCBI taxonomy): Eukaryota > Metazoa > Chordata > Mammalia > Primates > Cheirogaleidae > Mirza > Mirza zaza. The sequence continues at coordinate 17,443 of VSMD01065067.1, forward strand.
TAAATCGTTTGAGATTTCCACTCCTAGCCAAGATAGAATAAAAGGGATCAGGTTTACTCTCCCAAATGAAACAACTGAAAAAAACAGATGAAAATAAGAAACAACAGTTTTCAAGAAATTATTGCACATCAGGCAAAGAAGAATGACGTCCCTGAGATTTGGAAAATAAATGGGGTGAATCCCATGGATGCCCCAGTTTACTGCCTACACAGTCTCCAGGATATTTCACAGGTGGGAGGAACCATCAGGAGCCTCCATGTTTCTCCATGACTTGAGGGGAAGTAGCTGGCAGGCTGGGAAGGCCAAAGCAGCTACAGTTCCTGGAAAGAGTCCCAAAGAAGAGAGATCTGATCAAAAAGAATGCTCTAGGCCGCCCGTGGTGGCTAACGCCTATAATCCTAGCACTGGGAGCTCGAGAAGGGTAGATTGCTCCAGGTCAGGAGTTTGAAACTAGTCTGAGCAAGACCCTTCTCTACTAAAAATAGAAATAAATTAATTGATAAACTAAAAATATATATACAAAAAAATTAGCCGAGCATGATGGCGCATGCCTGTAGTCCCAGCCACTTGGGAGGCTGAGGCAGTAGGATCACTTGAGCGCAGGAGATTGAGGTTGCTGTGAGCTAGGCTGATGCCACGGCACTCACTCTAGCCTGGGCAACAGAGTCTCAAAAAAAAAAAAAAAAATGCTCTGGCTCCTTTCTTTTTTAAAGACCAGGTCTCAGCCAGGGCTAGAGTACAACCACAAACTCCTAGGCTCAAGCAATCTTCTGCCTCAACCTCTTGAGTATCTAGCTCCTTTTTAATAGTTTCTGTTTGTTAGTGATTTCCAGCCATTTGAGTGTTTTGTGCCCTACCTTAGTTTTCTTTGTATTTCTCTGTATTGCGTTTCACTGAGCTTCTCTAATTTAGGTTGGTAGATGTCTTTCATCAATTTTGGGAAATTCTCAACCTTTATCTCTTCAGATAATGCTTTTGCTTCATTATCTCCTGCTCTCTGGGACTCCAGTTACGTATGTTAGGTTATTTGACCTTGTTCACCATGTATTTTACCTTTTAGTTTTTTTTCTTTTTTCTTTTTTTTTTTGAGACAGAGTCTCACTCTGTTGCCCAGGCTAGAGTGAGTGCTGTGGCATCAGCCTAGCTCACGGCAACCTCAAACTCCTGGGCTCAAGCAATCCTACTGCCTCAGCCTCCTGAGTAGCTGGGACTACAGGCATGCGCCACCATGCCCGGCTAATTTTTTCTATATATATTAGTTGGCTAATTAATTTATTTCTATTTATAGTAGAGACAGGGTCTCACTCTTGCTCAGGCTGGTTTTGAACTCCTGACCTCGAGCAATCTGCCTGCCTTGGCCTCCCAGAGTGCTAGGATTACAGGCATGAGCCACCATGCCCGGCCTCAAAATATGAAAAATATCTTGAGAGAGATACTAGCGATGTGTCTGAGGAGGCCATGTCACTCTAATGGGACTTTGTTTTCTAAATACCCTGACTTTGCTTTTCAAAAGTTTTGACCCATGGCAGAGCATGGTGGTTCATGCCTATAATTCCAGCACTTTGGGAGGCTAATACAGGAGACTCATTTGAGCCCAGGAGTTCAAGACCAGCCTGAACAGCATAGTGATAACTCATCTCTACAAAAAATTTTAAAAATTAGCTGAGTGGGGTGATATGCACCTGGAGTCCCAGCTACTGCGGAGGCTGAGGCAGAAGGATTGCTTGAGCCCAGGAGTTTGAGGTTGCAGTGAGCTATGATGACAGAGGGTGGTCCTGTCTCAGAAAAAAAAAAAAGTTTCTATCCAATTTGACCCAGTCCTATAGCCTCCCAAACAGGTTTTTAACTCAGAAAATATCCCACATGAAAAACCAGCCATACATTGGGACTCTTCTAATTTCCAATCAGTCCCAGTAGCCCCACACAGCCAACAAAAGTTCCACTAGGTTTTCTTTGTCCCAAGGGGACTCCTCTGCCTTGGTTAACAGTTATCCTCAGCCTCTACCAAAAATAGAAAAATTAGCTGGGCATGGTGGTGCATGTCTGTAGTCCCAGCTACTTGGGAGGCTGAGGCAGAAGGATCACGTGAGCCCAGGAGTTTGAGGTTGCTGTGAGCTAGGCTGATGCCATGGCACTCCAGCCCAGGCAACAGAGTGAGACTCTATCTCAAAACAAAACAAAATAAAATGAAACTCTATCAACAATGTCCACATTAATAAATGATACGTTATGTTTATAACCATAATTTTCACATTTCTTTACACCTAGATATTTATATAGAGTCAATGCTCACTGACCAACGTTTTTTTCTGTGATTTTTCCAGCCATCACTCGGTTGACCTAAGTTTGTCTTCTAGAAGTTTTTGAGTTTTTTAAAAATAAGTGATCATTATGGCTGAGCATGGTGTCTAGTACCTGTAATCCTAGCACTTTGGAAGGCTGAGGTGGGAGGATTGCTTGATGCCAGGAGTTCAAGGCTACAGTGAGCTATGATTGTACCACTGCACTGAGGCCTGGGCGACAGAGACCCTGTCTCTAAAAATAAAAAAATTATGAATTGAGCTCTTACCATGTGCTAGACACCGTGCTCAACATTTGATGGACATCATAACATTTAATTCTCATAGCTAACCTGTGAGATGGGAATTTCTCATCTCTCCTGTTTTTATAAATGAGGAGACATAAGCTAGGGTTAGTCACATGCCTAGAGCATATAGCTGGATCCATCTGATTTTAAAGCCCCTAAATAATGTACTATTTTGCCTTCCCTTCAGTGTGAAATACTCTACAACTCTGCTATTAAAACAAAAGCTACACATAGCTATTTAAACTTAATAAAGTAAAAAATTCAGTTCCCCAGTTGCATTAGCCACATTTCAGGTGCTTAGTAACTAACAACATGTGTTTAAAGGCTATCATAATGGAGGGTGAGTTATAGATCATTTCCATCATTGCAAAAGTTCTATTAGAAGGTATTGCTCTTAGAAAAAAAATTTAAGAAAGGTTCATGAGAACAAGATTCTCTAAGTTCTTTATATTTGCCTGCCTTTATATTTGTGGTTTTTTTAAAGATAAGAGTCTCACTCTGTTGCATGGGCTAGAGTGCCATGGCATCAGCCTAGCTCACAGCAACCTCAAACTCCTGGGCTCAAGCAATCCTTCTGACTCAACCTCCCAAGTAGCTAGGACTACAGGCATGTACCACCATGCCTGGCTAATTTTTTCTATATATTTTTGGTTGGCCAATTAATTTCTTTCTATTCTTAGTAGAGACGGGGTCTTGCTCTTGTTTAGGCTGGTCCTGCCTTTATATTTGAACAATGATTTTTCTGGGTATAGAATTTTAGGGTGACACTTCATTTTATTCAAGATTTTTAAAGGCATTAACATAATCTTCTAGTGTTCCATGTTGCTATAAAGAATTGTGGGAGGTGTTGCAGGAGCCGAGAGCTCTTAAGACAGTCCTTTGAGCTAGCATAGGGGTAAGAGGAACAAGAGGGAGACCGGTGGTGATCAGGTTCCCTTCTTTTAGCTTCAGAAACTCCTAGATCCTGGCTGCTCCTCTGAAGCAGCACTCAAAATGGTCCAGCGCTTGACATACCGTCGTAGGCTTTCCTACAATACAGCCTCTAACAAAACTAGGCTGTCCCGAACCCCTGGTAATAGAATTGTTTACCTTTATACCAAGAAGGTTGGGAAAGCACCAAAATCTGCATGTGGTGTGTGTCCAGGTAGACTTTGAGGGGTTCGTGCTGTGAGACCTAAAGTTCTTATGAAGTTGTCTAAAACAAAAAAACATGTCAGCAGAGCCTATGGTGGTTCCATGTGTGCTAAATGTGTTCGTGACAGGATCAAGCGTGCTTTCCTTATCGAGGAGCAGAAAATCGTTGTGAAGGTGATAAAGGCACAAGCACAGAGCCAGTAAGCTAAATAAGAAAATGAACCTTTTTTGAGGAATAAAAATTAAAAGGCTCGTTCTGTGGAAAAAAAAGAATTGTGAAGCCAACCTTATTTTTTAATAACTTTATTGATATATGTTCTGGATATACTTTATCAGATATATGATTTTCAGATATTTTTTCCCATTCCGTGTCTTTTCACTTTCTTTTTTTTATTTCAAAATATTAAGGGGGTACAAACATTTTTGGTTACATTGATCGCTTTTGTAACGCTTGAGTCATGGCTGTAGGTGTGCCCATCACCAAAATAGCGTCCATTGTACCCTTTAGGTAGGTTTTTGCCCCTCCCTTCCTTGCTCTTTTCACTTTCTTTTCTTTTTTTTTTTTTTTGAGACAGAGTCTCACTCTGTTGCATGGGCTAGAGTGCCGTGGCATCAGCCTAGCTCACAGCAACCTCAATCTCCTGGGCTCAAGCGATCCTACTGCCTCAGCCTCCCGAGTAGCTGGGACTACAGGCATGTGCCACCATCCCGGCTAGTTTTTTTTGTATATATATTTTTAGTTGGCCAATTAATTTCTTTCTATTTTTAGTAGAGGCGGGGTCTTGCTCAGGCTGGTTTCGAACTCCTGACCTCGAGCAATCCAAGCGCCTCGGCCTCCCAGAGTGCTAGGATTACAGGTGTGAGCCACCGCACCCAGCCTTTCACTTTCTTAATGGTATCATTTATAGCATAAGACATTTTAATTTTGACTAGTCAAATTTATCTAGTTTTTTCTTTTCTCCCTTGTGCTTTTGATGTCATGTTGAGTAACCATTGCCTCGCTGAAGGTCATAAAGATTTACTCTTATGATTTTTTTCTAAGAGCTTTATAATTTTATCTCTTACATGTACATCTATGATCCATTTGGAATTAATGTTTGCATATGGCATAAGGAAGGGGTTCAACTTCATTTTTTGCATGTGGATATTTGGTTGTTCCAGCCCCATTTGTTGAAAAGACTGTTCTTTCTCTCATCAAATTGTCTTGGCACCCCTGCCAAAAATCAACTGACTATAAATGTGAAGATTTATTTCTAGACTCTAAATTCTATTATGTTGATCTATATGTCTGCGTTTATGCCAGTACAACACTCTCTTGATTACTGTAGATTCTTGTATATTGATCTTGTGTCCTGAAACCTTGCTGAACTCACTTATTAGTTCTGATATTTTTCTGTATGTGTGGACTCCTTAGGATTTTCTCTGTACAAGATCATATCATCTGTGTATAAACATTGAAAGATCCTGAAATACGGACTTTCAGATTTAGCCACACCAAACCGGAATTTTAGACAGAGATAAAGATACTGGCCTTAACTTCTGGGACTAAGACTGAAGGCACAGTCTGCTATAGGCAAAATTATGCAGCACAGTAAATCTCTTACATCCTGACACCATCATAAATTCCCAAACAGTACTAAATAACATAACGTCCCTAGAGAAAAATCACTAAAGTACAACTGAAATTTTAAGTGTCTTCTTTTAGACATTAATGGGAGTTAGTGCTTGAAAACCAAGAAGAAAATCTGGATAAAGACTGACCAGCTAAATTTGCTTACTAGCCAGGTGACCCTCTTTCCTACATCATCAGTCCTTTAGGTCACAGAATTAAACTTTTAACTTAGTAAAATGACAAACAACTACAGTTTACTGCTAATAAGCAGCTAAACCACAAATACTAAACTTGCAAATGTCAAAAACCAACTTCGTCTATGTTACGATGTCTGTAATATACTTTAAAACGTTTTAGCAAAGACAGTGTGTATTGTTCTAATAGAAAATTCACACCTTAGGGTGGTTGGTGCCGAGTCAGAAAGGTCACACACTAGAGGCAGCCACAACAAGCACTTCTATTATCCATATCTCTTCCACACCTGAGGCCCTGCTAAAAAGCAGAGTGAAGGTCAGAAATGGATATTTCTTTATGAACACAGTTGCTTATTAATTAGCAATGAGACCATAAATGGGCTCTTATCAGTGACATGAATGTGTTCAAGATATTTCCATTGGCTTAAGTAATTTGAGAGACTCCCACAGCCTTGCATAATGAACAGGTATAAGAATCTAGTGAGGCCGTAACTTGACCCCTAAAGAATGGCCCTCAAGGCTCCATACCTAAATGATCCTGTGACCAGCCACTGGTTAGGAAGATGTCTGGTTACATGATGCCATCTTAAAAGGTAACAGAATCCTGGCCTCTGGAATGTTTCCTTCTCTGCCTCAAGTGAACTTTTCATGTGAGACTGGGGACAGAGCACTTAACAGGACAGACTGCCCGGATTATAGGAAGTTACAGACAGGCTGAACACTTTTGCTAATAAGTGTTTACTTAATTAACTTCTAGGTGCATGGCAGAACTTGCTATGAGACTTGCTTGATTATAATTTGGCATCGAGGTTGTCAGAGCTTAGTTAACCTCACCACCTCAAACTTCTTGGGTAGCTAAGAACCTAATGATCAAATTGGCTTAGGCTAATTTGCAACAATCTGCAAATCACGTACCCCCTTTCTGTACCCCTTTCTACCTCTTCTCCCTCCAAAAGTCCAGAGTCTACTCCTGCAAAAGCTCTTTATTATGAATGTCCACCATACTCTGCAATTCTGAACAGGCCAGTCTTCAAAATTGCCTTTTGTGCCTTCATGCCCAACCCACTAACCCAGACTCACAACAGACTCTCAACACATTTAGGAGTTATATACTAAAGATCATCTAAATGGGGAATACTAAAGTTTGCACTACATTATCTGGAAAAAGAGGAGATATATGACATTCTTTCATCTCTATTTGACTCCTTTTTCTTTTTCTCTTCCTCCCAGAAGTAGGATGCCTGAATTAGGATAGAGTGCAATGTATAGCTTTCCAAAGTTTCCCCATTTATGAATAGCATTGACACCAAGGTCTTACCTAAGCAAACTTGAGAAGCAGACAAAATTTCCATGTCAAGGCTCTTATCATCTCTTTAAAAAATACTGCCCAGGTTCCTTCAGTTTACACCAATGCTGCAAAAGTCCCCCTTACCTTGGCAGCCTTTCATACTCCAAAATTATCCTCCCAGCCTCACACACAAAACATCCATTCTTTGAGAGATTAATGAAGGCTCAACTAGAGTTTAGATTAACAGATTAGTGAAATTTACACCCAAAGAGGGGTGGCAACAGTGTCTAAATCCCTCAAGGGATATATGCAACAAAAAGAAGCTCTTAGTCTAAACAAATCTCTTTCTCATGGAAAGTACTGGGACCTAATTTCAACATGCATATATCAGAGGAGAACACCAGGAATTTTTTGTTTTTTGTTTTTGGTCATCAGCCATTCTTTCATCTCTTTAGCAAAAGGAAATCTCAGGCCTGCCAACTACAAGTGAAAAGAGGCTCTTAGAATGAAATCAAGTTTCTTGCCTGGCAGGATGGATAGAAGCCAAGATGTCATCTGTAGAAACCAGATCCCCTCAAAGGAATGGTACATTCCATGTTGACTGAATGGTACCTACAAAAAAAACTATTATATAACAAAAACTAGAGGGGGCTAGATTAGTATACATGCTACTTTATGGCTTCTAGGAAGTGCTTCTTAATACTAAAATTCAAGAAACTGGCCGGGTGCGGTGGGTCACGCCTATAATCCTAGCACTCTGGGAGGCCGAGGCGGGAGGATCACTTAAGGTCAGGAGTTCGAAACCAGCCTGAGCAAGAGCGAGACCCCCGTCTCTACTATAAATGGAAAGAAATTAATTGGCCAACTAATATATATAGAAAAAAATTAGCCGGGCATGGTGGCACATGCCTGTTAGTCCCAGCTACTGGGGAGGCTGAGGCAGTAGGATTGCTTGAGCCCAAGAGTTTGAGGTTGCTGTGAGCTAGGCTGACGCCATGGCACTCACTCTAGCCTGGGCAATAAAGTGAAACTCTGTCTCAAAAAAAAAATCAATAAATAAAATTCAGGGAACTATATATTTCTGAATTTGAACCAATGTTTCATTAATCTGGGTTAAATTGAATTAAATTATTTCATTTTTAATTTTCTTTTCAACAAGCATAATTTTTTTTTTTTTTTTTTTTGAGACTGTTTGAGACAGAGTCTCGCTTTGTTGCCCAGGCTAGAGTGAGTGCTATGGCGTCAGCCTAGCTCACAGCAACCTCAAACTCCTGGGCTCAAGCAATCCTATTGCCTCAAGCCTCCCAAGTAGCTGGGACTACAGGCATGCGTCACCATGCCCAGCTAATTTTTTCAATATATATTAGTTGGCCAATTAATTTCTTTCTATTTATAGTAGAGACAGGGTCTCCCTCTTGCTCAGGCCGGTTTCAAACTCCTTACCTCTAGCAATCCGCCCACCTCGGCCTCCCAGAGTACTAGGATTACAGGCATGAGCCACCGTGCCCGGCCTCAACAAGCATAATTTTAACTATCGATAAGACAGTTCCCAATCTATCTTAAAATCTTTCAATAAAATCTTCACCTTTTCTCTATAACTGTCTTATACTTTGTTGTTACTTATTTCTAGGTACTTTTTATTTTTGATCTATTACAAATGGTAGATTTTTCTTTTACTTTTTTCTTTTTCCTTTAGTTAGTGGTGGATAAGGGCACAATGGTAGATTTTTAAGATTACATTTTCTGTTTGTTGCCAATGTTTAGTATAAATTGACCCTTGCACAGTGATTTTGTATACAGCAAACTTGCTAAATTTCTTATTAATTCTAATAGCTTATCATATATTCTTTTGGGTTTCCTGTGTTCTCAAACTTATTTGCAACCAATAATGACAGTTTTTATCTTGCTTTCCAATTCTTATTTTTTTTATTTTTTATTTTTTTTTGAGACAGAGTCTCACTTTGTTGCCCAGGCTAGAGTGAGTGCCATGGATTCAGCCTAGCTCACAGCAACCTCAAACTCTTGGGCTCAAGCAATCCTACTGCCTCAGCCTCCCAAGTAGCTGTGACTACAGGCACGTGCCACCATGCCCGGCTAAGTTTTTCTATATATATTAGTTGGCCAATTAATTTCTTTCTATTTATAGTAGAGACGGGGGTCTCGCTCTCGCTCAGGTTGATTTCGAACTCCTGACCTCGAGCAATCCGCCCGCCTCGGCCTCCCAGAGTGCTAGGATTACACGCGTGAGCCACTGCGCCCGGCCTGCTTTCCAATTCTTATATCTTTTTTTTTTTCTTACTGCACTAACTAGGATCTCTGATTTCAAATTTAAATCAAAGTGGTGGTATTGGGCATCTTTGTGTTTTTCTGATCCTCAAAGGAATGCCTTCAGTATTTCACCACTAAGCACAATTTCTTGCTGCAGGTTTTTGTAGGTACACTTTGTCAGATTAAAGGGGTTTACTCCTAATATACATTTTAAAATTATGAGTTGATATTTTTACTAAATGAGTTTTTCATCTGTGCAGATACCTGCATAATCTATTAGTATGGTGAATTACAGTGATTTTTAAATTTTACTAACCTTGCATAACCCTATTTGATTGGCATGTACTATCCTTTTTATATATTGCTAGATTTGGTGTGCTAATGATCTGTTTAATAATTGTGCATTTATAATTATGAATGAGATTGTCCTATAATTTTCTCCTTTAATTATTATTTGGTATAATGATTATGTCATGCTCATAATAGAATTTGGGGAATGTTTTCTATATTCTTGAATAGTTTGTGCAGGACTGGAATCGTTTTTTCTTGAATATTTGTAGAACTCATTGGTGGAACTACCTTTGCTCTAAATTTCATCCAGGGAATGGGGAAGAACTAGCCCCATAAAATGGGTTAGGACAGAAGGAAACAAAAATAAATTTTCTTAGGTTGTACTCTTCAAGAACTGCTTCGTTTACATAAGATATTGGGGTGCCAATATCTAGAATAATGCACAGAGAAAGGTCTTGAAAGAAAGTAGTAACAGTTTCCCTTTGGAATAGGAACTTGGATTGGGATTGGGGAGTATTTCTTTTATCTGAATTGCTGAAATTTTTAAAATGAGAGTGTATTTCTCTATTAACTATGTATTTGAACTTTTTTTTTTTGAGACAGAGCCTCATCTGTTGCCCCAGCTTGAGTGCCTCGGCATCAGCTTAGCTCACAGCAACCTCAAACTCCTGGGTTCAAGGGATCCTTCTGTCTCAGCCTCCCAAGTAGCTGGGACTACAGGCATGAGCCACCATGTCCGGCTATTTTTTTCTATATATTTTTAGTTGGCCAATTAATTTCTATTTTTAGTAGAGACGGCGTCTCACTCTTGGTCAGGCTGGTTTTTAACTCCTGAGCTCAAAGGATCCGCCTGCCTCAGCCTCCCAGAGTGCTAGGATTACAGGCATGAGGCACTGCGCTGGCCCAGAACATTTTTTTTTTAAAGACTAACTATGATTACAGGGAGATGGGCTCTCTGGAGTGCTGGGAAGTGGGAGAGACACGCAGAGTTGCTTTCTCCCCCTGTGAGAATGTGGCTTTGCTGATACCGAGTTTGACTCCAAAACCAAAAGAGCCTCATGTTTCTGAACAGTCACATTTTTACATTTGAGTTCTTCCAGAATGGTGGGAAAACCTGAGTATAACAGGACAATGATAAGAATTGGGCTTTTCACCTCTGGCAGGCTCTATCTTTGAGGAAAATGACAGTGGCAGCAGCGCCCCCTAGAGGAAGCTCAGGGGCCAGGAACAGTCATGAAGGACCATTTGGTCAGGGTCACCTCCACTCCTGCTCTGTCTGGGTGGCTGCCTTGCTTCAGTTACGCCAAATCAATCAATCACTTAATCAGGAATTTATAGCAGGTACTTGTGGTCCCCATCCCACTGATGGAGTACTAAATGTACAACACTGCCAGCTATATTTAAATTTTATATATGGTTTCATAAACAATGCAAACAATTACATTTCTGCAAAATGAGACCTAGAGAGTTGAAAAGTTGTTTCTTACTAACTCAGAAGAGCTGAAGGGTAGCAGAAAGGCCGGAATTCTAGCTGGGTAATATTGGGCAAGATCTTTAACCACTCTGCCTTTTTCCCTCCTATCTAAAATCGAGCATAAGGCAGGGTGTGGTGACTCACACCTGTAATCCTAGCACTCTGGGAGGCTGAGGCAGGAGGATCACCTGAGGTCAGGAGTTTGAGACCAGCCTGAGCAAGAGCAATACTCTGTCTATACGAAAATAGAAAAAATTAGCCAGACATCATGGTGCACACCTGTAGTCCCAGCTACTCTGGAGGCTGGGGCAGGAGGATGGCATGAGCCCAGGAGTGTAAGGCTGCAGTGAGCTATGATTGATGCCACTGTGTCCTGGATTGGAAGAATCAATATTGTTAAAATGTCCATATTCAGGGTCAGGTGTAGTGGCTCATGCCTGTAATTCTAGAACTCTGGAAGGCTGAGGCAGAAGGATCACCTAAGCTCAGGAATTTGAGACCAGTCTGAGCAAGAGTGAGATCCTGTCTCTACTAAAAATAGAAAGAAATTAATTGGCCAACTAAAAATATAGAAAAAATTAGCTGGGCATGGTGGTGCATGCCTGTAGTCCCAGCTACTCAGGAGGCTGAGGCAGGAGGATTGCTTGAGCCCAGGAGTTTGAGGTTACTGTGAGCTAGACTGACACCAAGGCACTCTAGCCAGGGCAACAAGAGTAAGATTCTGTCTAAAAAAAAAAAAATAGACATACAAATGACCAACAGGTATATGAAACAATGCTCCACATCATTAGCCATCAGAGAAATGCAAATCAAAACTACAATGAGAGGCCGGGCGCGGTGGCTCACGCCTGTAATCCTAGCACTCTGGGAGGCCGAGGCGGGTGGATCGCTCAAGGTCAGGAGTTCAAAACCAGCCTGAGCAAGACCCCGCCTCTACTAAAAACATAAAGAAACTAATTGACCAACTAAAACATATGTATATACAAAAAATTAGTCGGGCATGGTGGCACATGCCTGTAGTCCCAGCTACCTGGGAGGCTGAGGCAGAAGGATTGCTTGAGCCCAGGAGATTGAGGTTGCTGTGAGCTAGGCTGACGCCATAGCACTCACTCTAGCCTGAGCAACAAAGTGAGACTCTGTCTCAAAAAAAAAACAAAAAAACTACAATGAGATATCATCTCACCCCAGTTAAAATAGCTTTTATTAAAAAGACAGGCAACAACGAATGCTGGTGAGGATGTGGAGAAAGGGGAACCCTCATACACTAAATTAGTGAAACCCCTAAGGAGAACAGTATGAAAGTTCCTCAAAAAACTAAAAATAGAACTACTATATAACTCAGCAATCCCACAGCTGGGCATATATCCAAAGGAGGGGAATTCAGTATATCAAAAAGATATGTGCACTCCCATATTTATTGCAGCACTATTCAAAATAGCCAAGATTTGGAATCAACCTAACTGTCCATCAGTGGATAAATACATAAAGAAATTGTGGTACACATACACAATGGAATATTACATAGCCACAAAAGAATGAAATCCTGCCATTTGCAACAACATGGATGGAACTGGAGAACTTTATGTTAAGTGAAATAAGCCCAGCACAGAAAGCCAAATCTCTTATGTTCTCATCCATATGTGAGAGCTAAATGTTAAAAATAATTTATCTCAAGGAGACAGAGAGTAGAATGATGGTAACTAGAGGCTGGGAAAGATAATGGGGAGGGGGTTAAAGATGGTTAATGGGTGCAAAAGTATAGTTAGTTAGATAGAATGAACAATATTTGACAGCACAACAAAGTGACTATAATCAACAATAAGGTCGACACTGATCTTGCTGGAAAACAGAAAAAAAGAAAGAAAGGGATAATAAAAAAAGAAAATTACAATTTTTTAAAAAAGAAAAAAAAACAATAAGGGTATACTTTAAAATAACGAAAAGAGTAGAATTGTAATGCTCCTAACACAAAGAAATGATAAATGCCTGAGGTGATGGATACCCCAATTATCCTGATTTCATTAATTCACATTGTATGCCTGTATCAAAACATCACAAAATACCTTGTAAAGATATACAACTATTATGTAGTCATAATAATTTTTAAAAGCCCAGCTTTATGAATTCTCAAAAACCTCTATCAATGAGCACACTAGCTAAAGTCATCTTTTTTATATGAGAATCTCCTGGCTTAATTCAGTAAAAATTTAACAATTTGCCTGAATCTCTCAAGAGAAAGAGGAAAAGATTAGTATTGAAGCTATAACTAGTTTGTAGTTGAGAAATGCCAACATTACCTTCCCTTAGGACTCTTTTCATAGCATCTTCTCAGAGTCAAACATGTATACCAGAGCCCAGAGGTCAATGTGCAAAATTGCACATTATAAAACCTTTGTAAACTAGTGAAGAAACTAAAAAGAGGCAAATAAGAGAACTAATGTACTATTCCTTTTCTGAAAGAGGAAAAACAAGGTACCTTTGCAATGCCCTAAGTCTGATTGCAGGTAGTCATGATAAGCCATGGAAAACTCAAGGGCAAGAAAACTAACTCTTGTTCAATGTCTGTTGGGAGGCATGTACCACTCAATACTGAGAGGTACGTACTCTTTGTACAGATGTGAAAACTACAGTCTCCAAAAGCTGAATCCATGTCAACTTCTATCTGAAGACTGCTTTTTAGTTAAAGGGGATTTCAAAGGCCACCTTCCTCAGTTCCTAGCCTCCCCATCCCACAGAAGTAGGAAATCACCTAGTTAATAACACAGAATCATACAACTGTTTAAACATTTTTAAGTTGAGGAGGAGGAGAGCTTGTTGTATCATAGGGCTGTCTTTTTATTTTTTAACAGCACTAACTTTTTTTTTTTGAGACAGAGTCTCGCTTTGTTGCCCAGGCTAGAGTGAGTGCCATGGCATCAGCCTAGCTCACAGCAACCTCAAACTCCTGGGCTCAAGCAATCCTACTGCCTCAGCCTCCCAAGTAGCTGTGACTACAGGCATGCGCCACCATGCCCGGCTTATTTTTTTCTATATATATTAGTTGGCCAATTAATTTCTTTCTATTTATAGTAGAGACAGGGTCTCGCTCTTGCTCAGGCTGCTTTCGAACTCCTGACCTCGAGCAATCCACTGCCTCGGCCTCCCAGAGTGCTAGGATTACAGGCGTGAGCCACCGCACCTGGCCAGCAATAACTTTTTAAAAATTTTAATTGGATCAGACAGGGCCCAGATTGTTGAGGGGATTTTCAGCCATTTGAAGCAGGAGAGTGAATTGTATCTTAGAAAGATCACTCCCAACAGAAGTGTGGACAGGTTGAAGTATGGTGAGGGAAGAGTAGTTATAAAGCTGATGACATAATTATTCACCTTAAAATGCCCACAGCCTGAACTAAAGCACAGAGAGGAGGAAGAGGCTCCAAGAGAGTATTAAGTAGGTAAAATCAATAGAGCTTGCTACTCACCAGATATGGGAGGCAATAGAAAGGGCATAACCCAGGATGACTCCCAGTCATTGATCTTCCCATACAGATAAGGGGTGAGGTGGGACCAGTCTGAACTGTAGTTTGAAGCACCTGTGCTGATGAAGTGCAAGAAAGGTGTAGGCGGAAAATATGTTTGCAAGTTGTCAAGTGATAGACAAAATCATGAAAGTGGATGAGAAGATCCAAAGCCCGTGCCAGCTGGGGAACAGCTAATTGGTGGAATCCACAGATGAGACTGTGAAATGGCCAGAGGTGCAAGAGGAAAGCCCAGAGAGAATGGTGCCATAGGAACTGAGGCTCACTTCAAGGAGGTAGTAATAGTGCCAAATGTCACAGAAGTCATTTGGAAGGAATAAAAAGGATCTAGTGAATTCAGTCACTCTAAAGTCATTGGTGATGCTGGCCAAGGTAGTTTCCATGACACGTTGAGAGCAGAGGCAATATGATGATGAAGAGAAAAGTTAGTATATTCTCCTCTTTGCAGAAGTTTAGCTGAGAAAAATCAAAACAGGTTTGTTTTAAATGGAAGATTTGTGACCATGCTTTTGTTTTGCGGAGGGTTAGAGAGAAGAGAGAAACAGGAGGCAGGTACAGCAGAGCCAAGATTAGACAAAGTGACCTGAAGGCCTGGGAGGTGGTGGAATACAGCGAGCAGGTTCCAGTGGGGTTAGAACATCTTCCACTGAGCCTGAAAGGACATGGCACAAGTAGAACGCCAGAAAATTCTGGCAGTAGGGTGGAAGAAAGCTGTGTTGAGATGGTAGGATAAAGAGGTTGGGATTCATGAGGGGGTTGAAGAGAAAGGGAACAGAAACAAGACCTGGGAGCAAAATGAATGACTGCTGGATAGCACCAAGAGTTCAGGCGAGAATTAAGCAAAATCAATGTGTTAAATGAGTATTTGTTCAGTATTGCACTATACTACTGCTATTACATAAATAAAATTAATATGCAAGTATTTACCAAACATTTGTAAGTTTTGCATAAAAGATAGTTAAAAGCAAATTAAGAGAGAATCCAGAAAAAATACACATTCTAGAGATTAAAAAAAAAAATGGAAGAGAGACCTATGTGGCCTTAATGTGTTCCCATCAAATTCATAAGTTAAAGCCATAACCTCCAGAGTGATGTCATTTGGAGATGGGGCCACTCATCCAATGGGGGCTTTTGGAGGTGAGGTCATGAGGGTGGGCCCTCAGATGGGATTAGTGTCCTTATAAGAGACGCTGGAGCTTGCCCACAAAGAGGTCCTGTGAGGACACAATGAGATGGTGGCCACCTACCAGCCAAGAGGCCTCAAAATGAACCTACTTTGCCAGCATTTTGACTGTAGACTTCCTAGCCTCCAGAATGTATTAAGAAATAAGTTTCTGTTGTTTAAACCACCCAGTCCATGATATTTTGTTATGGCAGACTGAACTAAGACAAGAGCCTTATAATTAATGCCTCAGGCAATGTATTGAAATAGGAACAGAAGGCTATGAAAGGAAGATCAGAAAACAAGAATCAGCTTTTGGAAATTTAAAATAGAATAGTGGCCTAGTACTATGGGAGACCAAGTTGGGAAGAATGCTTGGGCCTAGGAGTTCAAGGCTGTAGTGAGCCTTGCACCAATGCACTCCAGTCTAGGTGACAGAGACCCTGTTTCAAAAATAAAATAAAAGTTAGATCCTTTGTTAAATACATCAGGATAGGGGCCAGGCACAATGACTCATGCTTATAATCCTAGCACTTTGGGAGGTTGAGGCTGGGAGTTTGAGGTCAGCCTAGGCAATACTGAGACCCTATGTATTAAACAAACAAACAAAAAAAACTAGCTAGGTGTGGTGGCACACACCTATAGTCCCAGCTACTCAGGAGGCTGAGGCAGGAGGATCGCATGAGCCCAGGAGTTTGAGGCTGCAGTGAGTTGTGATGATGCTACTGCAGTCTAGCCCAGGCAACAGAGCAAGAGTCTCAATTAAAACAAACAAACAAAAAATAAATTCAAAAAGGGTCAGAGAGAAACAAAAGGAAATTCTCCCAGAAAGGTAAAAACAAAAGGCAAAGAGATGGAAAGCAAGGGGAAAAGATAAGAAACAAGGGAGATTAATGTGAGAATTCCAGAGAAAAGTTAACAGAATAAAACACAAGCAGCAATTTTCAAAGAAATACAAGACAATTTCCCAGAACTGAAGCAAATGAGTCAGTAACCAAGAGTGCCTGCCAAATGGCCAAAGTCAATGAAAACATATACACTATTGCCAAGGTACTTCATGGTAAATTTTCAGAACAACAAAAGTTCCAGAGAGGCAGAAAAAATGTGTCATATATAAAGATGTTATCAGAAATGGCAGGCTATAAGGTAATGAAGAAATGACTTCAAAATTCTCAAAGATGATTTCCAACCTAAAATCCTATTCTTATGAGTTAAACTCGAAACATTTTCAGATATGTGCGTTCTTAAACTTTTTTTTTTTTTTGAGACAGAGTCTCACTTTGTTGCCCAGGCTAGAGTGAGTGCCGTGGCGTCAGCCTAGCTCACAGCAACCTCAAACTCCTGGGCTCAAGCAATCCTGCTGCCTCAGCCTCCCAAGTAGCTGGGACTACAGGCATGTGCCACCATGCCCGGCTAATTTTTTCTATATATATTAGTTGGCCAATTAATTTCTTTCTATTTATAGTAGAGATGGGGTCTCGCTCTTGCTCAGGCTGGTCTCGAACTCCTGAGCTCAAACGATCCGCCTACCTCGGCCTCCCAGAGAGCTAGAATTACAGGCTTGAGCCACCGCGCCCGGCCACGTTCTTAAACTTTTTACCTCTCATGTATCCTTTTCTCAGGAAGCTAGTGGACAATGTACTTCTCCAAAATGAGGGAATAAACTAAGAAAGAAGATAAGGTGTTGAGGAAACAAAGGATCTAACTCAAGAAACAGGTAAAGTTGAGTCTCAGATGCCAGAGGTGCATTCAGAAGGCCAGGAGACCAACAGAACCCCAACTGGAGCCCCAACAAAATTTCAAGAAAGAAAAAGGAACTGTTATAAGCTGAGACATTTAATTGTATAGGAAATTGGCTTCAGAGAACTTTTGCAACTTTGTAGTAAGTCTGGAAATTTAATGATAGGAACATAGAAACTTTCAAAGGAGGAAACAAAACACAAGAAAATTAACAGGAAAAGCAAAGAGTTGTACAATAAATGACATGTAGTGATAAGCCGCTTGATTCAAAAGAATAGTATTCCCACATAAGGTAAAAACCGATTACTAATCTAATAAAAAATTGCCACCTTTTAATTGGGAGACTAGAGGGAGAGGAAATGGGAGAAAGGGATAGTACCCAAATTCTCAACAGTCACAGCAGGAAGTTGCCAAAGCAAAAATATAGAAACATCAAGAATTACCTGTATACATATATAATTTGGAAATGTGAAAACATATGCTAAAAACAACTCAAAGAGTTAAAAGTAGATGCCTCAGTGAGGAAGGTTAAACATGGTGACTGGCACTGTTTATTACAACTTTTTAAGATTACTTTTTCTTTTCTTTTTTTAAAGATAAAATCTAACTCTGTCACCTGGGCTAGAGTGCAGTGGCATCATCATAGCTCCCTACAGCTTCAAACTCCTGCGCTCAAGTAATCTGTCTCCCTCAACCTCCCCAGTAGCTGAGACTACAGGTGCATGCCACCATGCCCAACTAATTTTTCTATTTTTTGTAGAGATGGGGGTCTCACTCTTGTTCAGGCTGGTCTCGAACTCCTGAGCTCGAGCAATCTTCCACTGTGGCATCCCAAAGTGTTAGGATTGCAGTTGTGAGCCACCATGCCTGGCAGATTATTTTTAGCATGTCATTAAATATGAAATGTCCGATTTCAAATCAAAAGTTTAGTTTATTATATCCCCAACAACAAGCAGTACAATGAATCAAAGTATGCGCCTAAACTATAGACACAGTTTTGCCATCTTAATGGTAGCTTGCTTATGCCAGCAGTGAAGAAGCCTGGAGAGCCAGTAGTGATCACAATACAAGAGGCGTTCTCCACAGCTTGTTGAGAATTGAATATTTTTCCTTGCCAAGAGGTGGTCCAAAGCCTGGTAGTAGCAGTCAGTTGGTGCAAGGTCTGGTGAATATGGTGGATGACAGAGAGTTTCCAAGTCCAGCCTCTGTAGTTTGAGCAGCATTGTTTTTTGCAACATGTGGTCTTGCAAGAGGATTGGCCTGTCTCTATCAACCAATTTCAGCTGCTTACTCACTAGCATCCTCAATTTGTCCCATTGGTTGCAGTAGACATCTGCTGTAATTGGTTGATCAGGTTTCATGAAGCTGTAGTGGATAATACCAGCACTGCACCTCCAAATAGATACTATTAGGTGTTTTTGTTTTTTTTTTTTTGAGACAGAGTCTCACTTTGTTGCTCAGGCTAGAGTGAGTGCCATGGCGTCAGCCTAGCTCACAGCAACCTCAAACTCCTGGGCTCAAGCGATCCTGCTGCTTCAGCCTCCCAAGTAGCTGGGACTACAGACGTGCGCCACCATGCCCGGCTACTTTTTTCTATATATATTAGTTGGCCAATTAATTTCTATTTTTAGTAGAGATGGGGTCTCGCTCTTGCTCAGGCTGGTTTCGAACTCCTGACCTCGAGCAATCTGCCCTCAGCCTCCCAGAGTGCTAGGATTATAGGCGTGAGCTATTAGCTGTTTTGATGACTATTTGGTTTTGGACTGTGCTTTGGCACTTCATCTTTATCCAACCATCATGCTGAATGCTTGCAATTGTCAAAAAGTATCTATTGTTCATTATCTGTAACAATATGGTGTAGAAATGGCTTGCCTTTATGTCCTGACAGCAAAGAAAGGCAAGCTTTGAGATGATTTCTCTTCTGACATTCGTTTAATTACTGCAGTACCTGTTTGTCCAGCTTCTTTACCTTGACAATTTGTTTAAAATGGTCCAATATTGGCCGGGCGCGGTGGCTCACGCCTGTAATCCTAGCACTCTGGGAGGCCGAGGCGAGCGGATTGCTCAAGGCCAGGAGTTCGAAACCAGCCTGAGCAAGAGCGAGACCCCCATCTCTACTATAAATAGAAAGAAATTAATTGGCTAATATATATAGAAAAAATTAGCCGGGCATGGTGGCGCATGCCTGTAGTCCCAGCTACTTGGGAGGCTGAGGCAGCAGGATTGCTTGAGCCAAGGAGTTTGAGGTTGCTATGAGCTAGGCTGACGCCATGGCACTCACTCTAGCCTGGGCAACAAAGCGAGACTCTGTCTCAAAAAAAAAAAAAAAAAAAAAGGTCCAATATTGTTGGAATAATAACGTGAAACCCTGCTGCTAATTCACACATTGGTTGAGATGGATTTGCTTCCACTACAACTTTCAGCTCATTGTTATTCACCTTGGTCTCAGGTCACCCACATGGCTCATTTTCAAAATTAAAATCACCACAATGGAACTTTTCAAACTATTAACATATTGTGCCTTCATTAGCCACATCCTTCTCAAACACTTCAGTAATATTTTGAGCTGTCCGCACTGTATTTGTTCCAAGATTGAACTCCTAATTCAAAAATAACATGAATTTTTGACTTATCCATGGTTTTACAAAAATTGCTCAAAAAAAAAAAATGTGAAAGATAATCACAAGCCAAAATGTGCTGAGGATGTACCTTCACAACAGGAAAAAATCCAGTAAGTGTCAAAATGAAATGTCAGAGACATCAATTGTCAAACTTAAAGAAATCGGACATTTCATACTTAATGACCTAACATGTTACTTTGTTAAAAACCTAGAATAACCTGGCCTAAAATCTCCTTTGTTGTTATACTCCTCCTCCTCAAAAGATAAAGCCTATTACATAATTTACCATAAAAAATAATTCCTGAATTTTAAAATACTACAAACATTAAAGTAGTAAAGCATGCACTAAGCCCTAGAAATAGAGCTTCTCAAATCAGTCATCTAGGCATTTTAGAACTTTTCTTAGGTAAATGCTTTTACCATTTGCTATAATTAAGGAAAGGTAAATGTTAGGATAGGACTAAACAGCTGTATAGTGTAAAAATACATGTAAAGCAAGCATTGCCTATACTTCTCACCCAGGCTAAAAAATGTGTATGTTAGGCTTTTTTATAGTGAACTACTATTGCGGCTGTTTTCCATGTTAGGGTACCCAATATTCCAAATTAAATTTGTATAATGAAGTGACACCTTAAAGTATTATATACTCTTCAAGGTTTCTTGGTGCATTTAACACACTTCTCATTAGGTTTTTATTATTCCAGCCAGGTAAGCATTAGAATTTCAAACCAAATTATTGGAGCTGTTCAAACAAATCAGAAATGTTTCCCTGGGTCTGACACAGGAACATTTACAAGAAATTTATTCTGAACCTGATTTAGAAGAGGGAAACCTCAACCTTACTAGCTACAAATTTCCAGAAACTTTCCTGATTTGGACCTTTTAACACATTGAAAATGGTGCCATGACACCATTAAAAGGTTTAAAACACTAAAAAATTGTTGAGAATAAAAAATTTATTCTTAAAAATAGAGTGGTCTTTGAAAGTCTATTAGACATTTAAACACTTGTTCTTTTATGCTATGCTGATCAAAAGAAAGAATGGAAGTTTAGGAAAGGGAAAAATAAACATTAAAAAAAGTTTATTTCTAGCCCTGAAAGAACAAAATTATTGAACAAAGTCATCAAATACAGCAGTTAATGTCAATGTAACAATTAAATAATTGGATGGGATTAAATTAAAAATAAAAGGCATAAAATTTGAAGACAGAACAGAAAAGACAAGCTACTTTCACTTAATTCCACCTCTATCAAAACAAGAAAAAGAAGCCAACACATTCCAACCAAAGATGTTGAATTCCAAATGTAATTGTTTTTCTTAATATAAAATGATCATTTGACAAAATTATCATATATTTATTTCTGCCTCTTGTCTTGGCAACATTCTAGAATGGTGGAGAAAGACTTCAGTTCTTTCAAGGCCAGGCCAGTGCTTGATTCTTCTTTGTAACTCCATCATCTACCACAGCATCTTTGCCAGAGTGTTCAATAAATGTGTTGAGTGAAGAAAAAAAATGTGTGTGTATATTTTTCTTACACACACACACACGCATACACACACTATGGAAAAACTGATGCAACTGCTTAAATATTATTATCTACTGTGGGAGCAGTGGAGATAATTTGCTTTTTATATTACTATGAAATTTCACTTATAAAAAAACCCAGAGTATTAATCTGGATTTTAGCTATAATCTATAATATTTTGACATTTCACTCGATATGGATCTCAGTATATTTTAATAATTTTAGATTTAAAAACTGATGCAAATTCTTTAAGCACCTATTTTTTCTAATTATAGCTATTACCTTATTACCTGATCAGATCTAAAATTATCCTGGCTAGAATACAGTATACAAAAACAAACATTAAGTGAGCCCTAAAAGAAATATTCATAGGTAGTTTAAAATTGCTTGTTAAAGGCACAGGCTCATTTAGGATTGTGGTTACTAAATAAATTTTAAGCAGCTTTTTATTTATTTGTATGTTGAAGGGAAGAGAATTCATACTATGTGCCAGGCACTCAACACATGAAGATAAGAGTTGTGTTAGCCTTGGTATCTCATGCTACACAATCATTCTACTTATTTACTATTCAGGTAGGATAAAATGCTCAATGTTTTCATGGTTTCCCAGTTTTTACTGTCCCTAAAAGCAGCAAAAGGAAAAAAAAAAGATAACTTTAAGACCACCAGAGAGTCTAAAATACAATAAATACTATAGTAATATTGTTCTAATAACAAGAGGACCACTAAGATAACTTTTAGATTTAAATGGGAATTTTCATCCTAAGATGAAGATAAAAAGGGGGAATACAAAAGGCAATCATTTAAAAAAAATGAATCTTGATTCAGATATAATTGTTCTTTCAACAAGATCTAGACATTTTAATTTAAAATTAACTAATAAATCACAAATCTGTATTGCTTTTAAGATTATTTTGTTTAAAAATGACACATTTCAGAATTAACCAAAGCATATTTCTATTACAGGTTAGTTTGTCCAAGTAAGGAAAGAATAAACCACAGTATAGCTCCCTTAACCTAGGAGTCAGGTTTTAATGACAAAGTCCGTTGCCAGCAATGGACGTGCAGGTAACCATCAAAGAAGTTGTAAATACAAATCCCAAACTGCTTCTATTAAACTGAAAAGCCCTTTGTTGAGTCACAAACATAAAATGGGGCATTGGCACATATTTAATGAATATGGTGTTTATATGACTTAGGATGAAAGTGCCTTCTCAAGTGGTCGTGATGATCAGTCTTATCATCTAGCTGGTTTTCTATTTCATTGGTAGCATCTTCTTTATCATAATCCATCCAGACAACTGTTTAGAAAGAATGTTGAAATCTGGAACTCAACAGGCACTGTAGCTTTCCACCAGAAATAAACCAGCTTGTTCCTGTAACTTAGTAATAGCTGTAGAAGGCCAATAGAGTCCAGAGAAAAAGGAAGTCAAGTATTGTACTGAAAGGAGACCATTAAGTGCTCTAAATATAAGTTTCATTAATTATTTTACTCATTTTTTGGAAAATCTTCCTGTCTTATCCATAAAGAAACAGCCATTTCTCTCTTATCTTAACACAGATATAATGGGAATAATAGGAAATAAAACCCTACTAGTTTCCTCAATGTACTCCAAAACGGCAAAATTATTTTTATTCATGATTTGTACTATTGCAACAAGACAAGCAGGAGTGAAGTTAATTGGGAGGGCACGGTGGGAACAAAATGCCAGAACCAAACCACAGATATTTCTCTTTTATGTGGTTCCAGGTATGTCAGAAAGAACAATACCTACTCAAAAAGCAAAAAAACCCCAAAATAAGGAGAGAAGCAGAGGAAAGAAGTGGAGGGGAGAAAAAAGGGCACTTGAATAATTAATGGTACAGGTCACAGACCTTTTTTTAATCTTTAAAATAAAAAAAGTATTTCTTTCAACAAATACATTTCATCTTTCTTTTTTTCTCCAGTTTTTACATGAATATTCTCTACTTATTTGAGAAAAAAACCCCAGAAAACTAAAGTAACTCAACATCTCTAATGACCCATGAATTCGTCAAGAAGTACTTAGTCATTTAAGTTCTCACAGATAGTAAAACATTGGTAATGGTTTGGGAGCAACGTAACTTATGACGTATCTCTATGGTTTACTAGTCATAAGCTGTTTCTCTGTAATACTGACATTTCTCTTCCATGAATATAATCTTATCTAGTTATTTTGGAGCTCACCAAGTTTTAAGTCTCTCACTTTGTCGCCATTAGCCCCAAATATTTTTCTCTTTTAAATGGGATTAAAAAAGTTAACATTTTAAATTCAGAAAATTCAATAGTTATTGTATTAGTTGCCACAGGGGGTGGGGATGGGGGCGATGTGTGAAATGAGAGAGGGTTAATTAAAAACAAAAAAAAACCAAACCTAAACCTAAAATTGCAACATATACAAAAATTTATTTCTGAAACGAAGGGGCTGGGTGGGGGAAGAGGGAAGGGAAAAGTCGTGGCACTAACCAAAGTCTTATAAAGCCCAAGTTGGAACAAGAACAAATCACTTTGGTTCCTGAAGCCAAATCTGAAGAGGAAATAGAAAGGAAGATAAAACCATAACAATGTATATAGTCAATGGGATTCTTTTTCTACCTCAATGATTTAGTTAGTTATAAATATAGATTATTAGTCTTCTCTCTATACATGTAACAAATGCCAAACTCACTACCATGAAATTTCTAAAATTGACTTTTTCACATTTGTTAAAAAAAGGTAAAAATCACATACTTTTTCTTCCCTTCCTTCAGGTCAAGTTCTGAACTAAAATATAACAATAGCTGCTCCTAACTTCTATACAAAGTTAAACCATAATGAGCTCCTTTGCCAATATAAGGAGCTACATAATTTCTATCACACCTGTCTTGAATATAGGCATGAGAAAAACTTCTCAGAGCAACTCAAAAGGAGCAAGTCAAGGAAAAGGAAAGCTAATGAAGGAGAGAAAAAGAAGACTAGCAGATGAAACAAATACTCTGAAAAACTCGAATCTGCCATTCAAGTATTGAAAATATCCCAAAAGGGGACAATGAATGGTATCTGTAACAACAAAGTCAGCAAAATAAAATGCAAATCTCAAGCATGATAAATGGCCCTGATAGGCTGTCTGCTGAAAGACATAAGGCTAGTGATTCAGTCCACAATTCCTTTTGGACCCTAAAGAAGGGGTTCATTTGAAAGTCATAATTTTCTTTTTGCAATTTTCTCCTTGTCCTCAGAGAATAGTAGCTTGCTTTTTTCCCTCCATGTTATGCAGACCATTTCTTTAAACCCCCAAAAGAGTAATAATTTTCATATATTAAAAGACTTCTTTTAGAAAATGGAAAAAAGAATATGAGGCCACGGCAATGATGTTAACGGTTACTCTTCATTGCTTCTTTAGCTGCCATGATCAGTGGTGTCAAGCTAGATAATGGTTTGGCCAGTTTCAGGAAGGGATGCTGCCAGAAAGAAGGGAAAAAATAAATGTATAAATGTCCTCAGTCAACTCAGAAACAAAACAATTTCTTTCAATTAAGTCCCAAAGACTACTTATAATTTATTTAATAAACTAAACATGCATCTTTCAATACTGTATAAAGCCAACATAATCAACACATACTTTTATAGTTGAAAACAGAGTTGTTTTAGTTCTTTTTTTTGAGACAGAGTCTCACTGTGTTGTCTGGGCTAGAGTGCCGTGGCGTCAGCCTAGCTCACAGCAACCTCAAACTCCTGGGCTCAAGCAATCCTCCTGCCTTAGCCTCCCGAGTAGCTGGGACTACAGGCATGCACCACAATGCCCAGCTAATTTTTTCTATATATTTTTAGTTGGCCAATTAATTTTTTTTGTTGTTTATTTTTCTTTTTTAATTTCTTCCTATTTTTAGTAGAGACGGGGGTCTTGCTCTTGCTCAGGCTGGTTTCGAACTCCTGATCTTGAGTGATCCTCCCGCCTTGGCCTCTCAGAGTGCTAGGATTATAGGCGTGAGCCACCGTGCCAGGCCTGTTTTAGTTTTTGTAATATCATAAGATCTACACTTAAGGCCGGGCGCGGTGGCTCAAACCTGTAATGCTAGCTCTCTGGGAGGCCGAGGTGGGCGGATAGTTTGAGCTCAGGAGTTCGAGACCAGCCTGAACAAGAGACCAGCCTGAGCAAGAGCGAGACCCCATATCTACTATAAATAGAAAGAAATTAATTGGCCAACTAATATATATAGAAAAAATTAGCCGGGCATGGTGGCACATGCCTATAGTCCCAGCTACTTGGGAGGCTGAGGCAGGAGGATTGCTTGAGCCCAGGAGTTTGAGGTTGCTGTGAGCTAGGCTGACGCCACGGCACTCACTCTAGCCTGGGCAATAAAGTGAGACTCTGTCTCAAAAA
>VSMD01065070.1:0-25870 GCA_008750895.1 Mirza zaza
AATGAAAAGAAACTTCTCCAAAGAAGACAGAATAATGGCATGCAAACATATAAAGAAATGCTCAACTTCTCTAATTATTAGAGAAATGCAAATCAAAACCACAATGAGATACCACCTAACCCCAGTAAGAATGGCCTATATCAAGAAATCCCAAAACAACAAATGCTGGCGAGGATGTGGAGAGACAGGAACACTCCTACACTGCTGGTGGGACTGCAAATTAGTGCAACCTTTGTGGAAAAGAATTTGGAGATACCTCAAACAGCTAGAAATAGAAATTCCATTCAACCCTGCAATAGCATTGTTGGGCATCTACCCAAAAGAGCATAAGACATTCTATTATAAAGACATCTGTACCCAAATGTTTATAGCAGCACAATTCACTATTGCACAGTCATAGAAACAACCCAAGAGCCCATCAATTCATGAGTGGATAATTAAAATGTGGTATATCCTCACAATGGAATATTACTCAATCCTAAGAAATGACGGTGAGCTAGCACCGTTTATGCTATCCTGGATTAAGCTTAACCCATTATCCAAAGTGAGGCGACACAAGACATGGAAAATGGGCCCTACATCTACTCGCCATCAAGTTGGTACTGACTGATTAAAACTATGGTTTTCAAATGGTGGCAATGATCACCAGGAATTCGGGGGAGGGACCCAATCTTAGGGAGGTGGCGAGTATTTTGGAGGGGAAGGGCATAACTCTAACCCTTCTTAGGGAGAGGCAAAGATATACAATGTAACCAAAATGTCAAAAAAAAATCAAAACAAAACTTTTTATCGGGTGGTGGGCAGGCAGTAAGGAGGAGGAGGAAAGGGGTGTATGCTTCCATAACGTGTGTGGTGCACACCACCAGGGGATTGGACACATGGGGGGGAGGGTGGGGGAGGCAGGGGCAATATTTGTAACCCTGACAATATTTGTCCTCCATAATATGATGAAATAAAAAAAAAGAAAAGAAATAACAGATTTAATTAAAGCTTATATGCTGACAAATCAAGAAAATTATCATAAGCAGGTTTGTGTGTGTGTGTGTTTATATTAGTTTAAACATACTTTTACAAATATCGTATTTGATCTTTGCCGTTGTCCTGTGAACATTTAGTTTGACTACTGACTGCAAATCCTATGACTTTTCTATCGTATATAATGCCACCTGATCTCTGAGTGGAATTTACAGATTACCAAATATTTCACATATATATTTTCATTTAACCTACCGGAAAGCACCTACTTAGTAAGAACCCTATTATTATCCACACTCAGAGTTTGTGTATGCTAAGTTCTCATTGCTAACAGATTAGAGTATACAGACTCAAACCCAGAACTGTCAAATATTGCAGCTTCCCTTTGGCATTATGCTTCTGTGCATGGGAAGAAAGGGGAAATAAATCAATTCTTTTAAAAGAGTCATTGAGAAACCTTTAAAAGATAGATTTAAAATAATTATTACACTGTATTTAAATTAATTGCTTTTATATCTTTATATTGGTATGTGGAACTCCTTAAAAGAAGTGTCTGTGTCTTCTCTTATTCCCAATTATTTGAAATCACTACTAAAATTTAATTAGATCAAATGATGAATATATTTAGGATAGGACTTCGGGCAGTTTCTGGAATTTCTTAAGTATACAATAATATTTACCGAATAGAGTAAATATGTAAATAATAGGTAAAGCCTTACCAATATTGGAACAAACCCACACCATGTGTCTTGGGACTTATGCACTAAGAAAGACACAGCATTTCTTCTGTGAGATTCCTACCAAAATTGCATAACATAAATCCAATCATGAGGAAACATCACACAGACTCGAATTGAGGGCTAGTTTACAAAAAAAAAAAGAAAAATGGCTTTTTGTATCAAAATGCCAAGGTCCTAAAATACATAAAAGCTGAGTAACTGGTCCAGATTAAAGGAGACAAAAATAGTTTTGACAAATACTGTGCATTATCCACAGCTTGATTCTAGACCTGAAAAAGTAGCTATAATGCGTTATTAAGATAATTTTTAACATTTAAATATAGACCACGGATTAGATAATGCACTGATTCAATACCAGATTTCCTGATTTTGTTAACTGAGCTGTGCTTTTGTAAGAGAATGTTTTTGTTCTTAAGGGACTTCTCATAGAATTATTTAGATTTAAAGGAGCATGGTGTTTTTAGGTTACTTTCAAGTGGTTCAGAAAAAATATCTATATATGTGCATGTGTGTATGTATAACAACTTGTAAGTATGGGTAAAAAGTATAATGGAATTCCTTTTACTATTTACAAATTGTAAGTTTGAAATTATATCAAATAAGAGACTACTCAAAAATTATCTTCCTCTCTAAAATGTGTCTCTTTCCTCACACTATACCCTCCTAGAGGCTTCTAATGAATGTTATCTTCCTGTTTAAATACTTCTAAATGATACTCAGATACCACTTTACCCAAATGTTCTCTAATTTTTCCATTCCTTTTCTTTCTTTACACCACATTCTCCTAAAAACTTGGAGATAAACTAATCCATTAACAATAAATAATAAATAATAAAAGTTTTAAAATTCCATTTGATTAAAATATGAAATGATGAAAACTATGACTATAAAAAAATTATATCAGACATTAGTTTTTCTAATCAAATGTCAACATCATCTTCACATTTCTGATTTTTTAAGGACAGCATTGTACTGTATTGTATTTTAAATGTATTTTTTTCTTTTTTATAGTCATCATAAAGTTTCTTAGTAACTTTTTCTTTTCTCCAGCTTACTTTATGATAAGAATACAGTATATTATACGTACAGCATACAAAACATATATTAATCAACTGTTTATGTTATTGGTGAGGCTTCCAGTCAACAGTAGGCTATTAGTAGTTAATATTTGGGGGACTCAAAAGTTATACACAGGTTTTCAACAGCACAAGGAAGGGCTCTCTAACACCTGTGTTGTTCAAAGGTCAACTATATTATGTTTTATTTATTCTCTAATGCATTTGTTTAATAAGTATTTATTCTATATCCACCCTGCTAAAGACTGAGAATACAGTGAGGCCAACCAGACTGTCTCCGCCCCTAAAGACATGGCTAAGTCAATGTAAGTAGAATAAAGTTAATAGGAAATTAGAATACACGGCATAGGATACATGCTACATTTTGGAAAAATTTCCTTGGGATCCCGCGAGAACAACAACAAACCAAGTGTCAAGGGGTAAGTAAAATAAGCTGATACACAAAACCTAACAGAAGCTAACAAATTTTCTAGAAGAGAAAAATATTTCAGGCTAAGAAATAAACATGTGAAAAGCCAGTAAGGTACAAAAGAACATGAGGGAGTCCTGAGAACATCAGTGTATCTGGGGCAGGAGTGGAGGATGAAAATATTAACAGAGATAAAATCCCGACAGGCCACATGTGCTGGATCAAGGAGCTTGGATGTGAGGACAATGAAGTACTAGGAGTTTCAAGGAACAGAGAAGTAGGGTCAGATTTGCCTTTTAGAAAACTTCACTGAATATCAGCCACTCTGAACATTTGTTGTGAGAGAAATATTTTAAATACATGTTCGTAATCTCTTATGCAAGACTCTTAGCACTAGGTATAAGTTAGAATTCAGAATATGTTGGACTTCTAGAAAAGTAGTAAGGTGACTACACTAAATATTACACGATATCCCCAGAGGGATGTGTAGCAACGTCCCACAATCAAATATATGAAAACAGGACTAATCAGTTCAGAACAGATTTGTCACTAAATGAATTAAGATGGCATGTTTAGCTGTCAGAACATTTCGATTTCGGAATTGTGAATGAGAAATTGTGGATGTATATGAGAAATGTTAGAGGCCCACATGAAGGCAGTATTTACGTCTGAAAACGAAAGCAAACAATTCAGTAACAATTATCACATTGACATTGCAGTAGTGTAACAATGATTTACGATGTTAAGAAAGGCTTCCACAGAGTAAATTTGATTCATTGGCTGGCCTTTCTGTGTCACTGTTGAATATACTTTGCTCTCCCCCGACTCCGCAGAGGCAAATTGTTTACATGTTTTAGTACATACTCAATTTTTCTCTCATATAAATTGTTCATTATATTATGACATGGAACAAATTGCACCCTGCAGTTTTTTGTGACCTATCCTACTCAGTATCCTGTCAAACTAATTTAACAGTATGTTTATGAAGCACTAGTTAAAATAAAATTTATATCTTTATTGAAATCTGGTGAAATACCGATGGATAGTTTGAATTATACTCTGTGCTGTAGCATAACAATTGAGAACTACTGGTGTAGGAAATGGATTGCTGGACAGGGCATGATTTCATTCAGGAAAGCCAGTTAGGAATGATCATCCAGTAATCACAGAATTAGATGATAGAAGCCTTAATTGGGGTAACTTCAGCATGTTCTTTGACCTTGAAACACAGCTGTATTCTTCCCCCACTAAACTATAAGGCATTAAAAAAAATAAACACATTGTTTATCTGGGGAAAGAAAGAATATTCATTTATGATTGGAGATATTTTGTAATGTTTTTCATAGGAAGAGAACTTTGTCCTGAATCTTGGTAGTATATGGGTGGAAAGGATGAGGTAGCTAAATCTAAGGGAGAGATAAGAACAAAAGCATCAAGGTATGTCTAAATTATATTTGCATATTTAACATTAACATAATTAACATAATTAACATTAACATAATTAACATTATATTTGCAACATTAAAAATCACATTAAGAAATTTTATTTTATTTTATTCTATAGGTAATGAAAGCTGTCTAATTGGCCACAGTATAAAGGATAGGTTAAAATCAAAGAGGTAAATCTCCATAACACTTTATTTAGCATATGAAAAAGAATAGAAATTAAATATATTGTTAAAATATCCTCAAATACAATGGCACTCTACAAGATTGATTTTGTATATACTCTTTCTATCTATCTACCGACTTTGAAACTAGTCCAAATCAAAATGGAGTCAATAGTGTTAAGAAAACATTGATAACAAGGGAAGACATGAAGAGAGGGTTCATGTACTTGTATGCCCAATAACAAAGCTATCACAAAAGACTGAAAAGATCATGGTCTTGTGCAAAGGGCCATCTCAACTTTTAAAATACTTCTCCAAGGACGGCTGCCCAGCAACCACCTGTCCAACCTCAGACTGATGTCACCCTTGTTATTGATCTTTATAGGCAAGAATAATTATTTCAAAATAATTGTGTGATCCTCCTCATTTTCCCTTTAATAACCTTAGTCTTCCTTTACCTCCCTGAATACACAACACACATAGTTTATGATGACATGTGTATTACCACTGCAATGCTCTATTCCCAAATAAACATCTTTTCTTTTATAGAATCTCTGTTATTTAGGTTGACTCAATCTATCTATCTATCTATCTATCTATCTATCCATTTATCAAGTGCTTATGTCAATGTGTTTGTATTCTGCAACTTCATTTTCTGAAATTTAAGAATTCAATTCGAAACTATTTTATGCGTAGCAATTCAACCATAAACTCTTTAGCATAGCTACCCTTCCAGCAATGGAAATATAGCCATCTTTTCCTGAAATAAAAGCAGCGAGGTGACGAGTTCCTTGGCTCATGGGGTGAGAAGGTCTCTCTTGAGGCTGTCTGCTACATCGCCATGCCTTTTCACTACGGACTGCTTCCTCTATTTGTAAACTTTTTTAGGCAAAACAATTTTCTTTCAAGGTGCTTCATAATGTCATTAGATTTCCCACTTGTGTCCAAATGTACCACATTCATGAGCAGGTGATGCTATCACTGGTTTTCTCTGAAATAAGGGACCAAGAAGGAAATTGCTTTCTACAGAACATGTGACTTACTGCTGCTTATATATCTGTTCCTTACGTGAGAGCATTTCAGTCATTTGTTATTTTATCCTACCCAACTTTTTTCCGTGGACCACACTTTAACCATGGGTGTCAAGGGCACTATGATATGATGATATTAGAATAAAGATGGGTAGGTCTGAACACTGGTTACTGACATCAATATTTTGATCTGATAATAAAATATACTTTCTTTTATCCTTGACAAACATGTCTGTTTGGTCCATGGTGAAAAACATCAAAGTCATCACTTAAAATACCTAAAGTTCCCACCATTTCATAAATCAGGAACACATTTCTTCTCCTATGGCTGCAATCCACTCCACACTGAGACTATCAGAATGTGTTTTAAAACAATGTTCTGAATACTTCAATCATCCTGGCATATATAACCCAGTTTCTCTCAGCTTAGTATGGCAGCTCCTCAAATAACATCCTTTCCTTCAACGTCAGTTCATTATAACATTGATGATGAAAAAAGAAAAACAACTGGTGGGGCACTGTGTGTGTGGAATTCGCATGTTCTCTCCCTGTTTGCATGGATTTTTTTCCTGGTACTCTGGCTTCCTCCCACATTGCAAAGATGTGCCCATTAGGTGAATCGGTGTGTCTAAATGGTCCCAATTTGAGTGAGCGTATGTGGATGTATGAGTGTGCCCCGGGATGGAGTGGTGGCCTGTCCAGAGTCGGTTCCTGCCTTGCACCCTGAGCTGCTGGGATAGATAGATTCTGGCCACCTGTGACACTTAACTGGAATAATCAGGTAAATAATTACCTTAGTTGTTTTTTATTACTCTTTTTAAAACATATGTATAGCTCAAGTTTATGTCAATGTTTAATATTAGAAGTGTTCTGGGTCTTTATTTAGAACTTTGGGGATGTTTTGTGATCAGAAATATGCCATAGGAACTTAACTCTTATTTATATCAATTAGGCTCTGGTAAAATTGCTTTTGTTATCTGTTACTGATACTTCTCGTAGAGTCATAGTTTCCAAGAACCTATCCAGGATGTTAAATATGGGTTTACTTTGTTTTGTTTTATCTGTTTGCCACTCATAAACTGACAGGCCAATACAACTTAATCTAATCCTCTAGCCTCAACGCTGTGAATGGCAGTACCCACATGGATTTTGACTCTTAAAATATTTCAGCTTTACCCCTTCTCAAAACGTTATTGCCATGAGGTCAGGACTTAGGGTGCATATCTTGTGCCCTGTGATTAGTGACCTCCAAAATTTCTAAACATAGGTAAAAAACATATTGATGATACCATTGCTGAGGAGTTGATAAAGTCTAGAATACCTTGAAAATACATTACATACAGTGTTGCCACATATACATAAAACTATATCTGTGCGAATGTATCAAGTTTTGCTAGTTGGATAAATGCTGATTAGCCATGTAGTAAAATAAATACTTGACTGAACCCAAGACTAAAGTCAAATCCCATCACAGGATGAAATTTTGGAATGAAAGAATAAATCTATAGTATAATGAAAGTAATTATTTTTATCATTTCATTTGTCAAAATAACTTAGAAGTCATGTTTAAAATAGTTGATACATTACTGCAGGAAAAATAATTTCCCTCTGAAGAATTTCCAAAATGGACTTGAAAAATTATTTGCTCAAAAACATATAATAATGGTGAGTGTTATTATTATAATACTTTTCATAAACCTATTGGCCATTTGTATATTTTCTTTGGAAAAATGTCTATTCAGGTATTTTGCCCATTTTTAAATTAAGCTGTTTTTTTGCTATTACATTGTACAAGTTCCTCATATATTTTGTATATTAACTCTTTATCCTATATATAGTTTGCAAGTATTTTCTCCCAATTCTTAGGTTGTCTTTTCACTCTGTCAATTATAATCTTTGCTGTGCACAAGCTGCTTAGTTTGGTGTAATCTCATTTGCCTATTTTTGCTTTTGTTGCCTGTGCTTTTGGAGTCATGACCAAAAGATCATTGCCCAAACTAGTGTCATGAAGTTTTCCCCATATGTTTTCTTCTAGGAAATAATCTTTAAAGTTTCAGGTTTTACACTTAGGTCTCTGATCCACTTGGAGTTGAGTTTTGCATATGGTGTAACATAAGGGTCCACTTTCATTTGTTAGCATGTGGGTAGACAGTTTTCTCAACACCATTTATTAAAGTGATTATCCTGTTTCCATTGTGAATTCTTGGTGCCCTTATCAAAGATTAGTTGACTGTAAATGCATGGGTTTATTTCTTGGTTTTCTATTCTGTTCCATTGGTCTATGTATCTGTTTTTATGCCAGCATTATACTGTTTTGGTTGATACAACTTTGTGAAATATAAATTGAAATCAGATAGTGCGATGCCTCCAAATTTTTTCTTGTTTCTCAATATTGCTCTTGCTATTTGGGATCTTACTCTGGTTCTACATAAATTTTAGCATTGTTATTTCTATTTCTGTGGAAAATACCATTGGAATTTTGATAGTGGTTGCACTGAATCTGTAGATCACTTTGGGTAGTATGGACATTTTTAACAACATTGTCTTCCAATCTATGAATACAAGGATCTTTCTACTTATTTGTATATTCTCTAATTTATTTAATCAGTGTTTTGTAGTTTTCAGTGTACAGTTGTTTTACCTCCTTTATTAAGTTCATTCCTAAATATTTTATTCTGTTGATACTATTTTAAATATGATTGTTTTCTCAATTTCTTTTCAGTTCTTTTTTAGTGTGTAGTAATCCAGCTGATTTTTTATGTTGATTTTGTAACCTGCAACTTTACTAAATTTGTTTATTAGTTCTAGCAGTTTTTGGTAGAATCTTTAGGGTTTTATATATATATATATATGTATATATATATATAAAGATTATGTCATCTCTAAACAGAGACAAAATAACTTCTTCCTTTCTGATTTGGAAGCCCTTTATTTCTTTTCCTTGTCTGATTGTTCTGTTTAGGACTCTCAGTACTATGTTGAGTAAAATTGACAATACTGGGTACCCTTGTCTTGTTCCTAATCGTAAAGGAAAGCTTTCAGCTTTTCACCATTGAGTGTGGTGTTAGTTGTAGGCTTATTGCATATGCTTTTATTATGTTGATTTACATTCATTCTCTAAGGAATTTGTTGAGTTTAGATCAAGAGAGAATGTTGAATTTTATCAAATGCTTTTTCTGCATCTGTCGATATGATTATATGGTTTTTATTCTTCATTCTCTTAATGAATGCAGTGTATCATATTTATTGATTTGCGTATGTTGAACCATTCTTACTTCCCAGGAATAAATCCCACTTGATCATGATGTACGATTCTTTTAACATGCTGTTGAATTTGGTTTGCTAGTATTTTGATAAGAATTTTTGCATCTGTTCACCAAGGATACTGGCATGTAATTTTCTTTTATTGTAGTGTCTTTATCTGACTTTGGTGTAAGAGAAATGCTGACTTCATGGTTTGAAAGCGTTCCCTCCTCTTCAACTTTTTGGAAGAGTTTTAGAAGGACTGACATTAATTCCTTTTTAAATGCTTGGCTTCAAATTCACCAGTGAAGCAATCTGGCCCTCAGCTTTTCTTTTTTGGGGAGGTTTTTTTTATTACTTCTTCAATCTCCTTACTCATTATTGGTTTGTTCAGATTAACTGTCTCTTCATGATTCATCCTTGATATGTTATATGTCTAGGAATTTATTTATTCTAGGTTATCCAATTTGTTGGCATATACTTTTTCATAGTTGTTTTTATGATCCTTTATATCTCTGTGATATCAGTTGTAATGTCTCTTATTTCATTTATAATTTTACTTATTTTATTTAATTTTATTTATTTAGTTTTTTAATTTCAGCATATTATGGGGGTACAAATGTTTAGGTTACGTATATTGCTTTTATCCCACCTGAGTCAGAGCTTCAAGCGTGTCCAATCCCCAAATGGTGCTCACCACACCCATTAGGTGTGTATATGCCCATCCTCTCCTACTTATTTTATTCATCTCTCTTTATTTTCTTGGTTAGTCAAAATAAAGGTTTGTCATTCTTTTTTCTTTTCAAAAATCCAACTCTTAGTTTCATTGATCTTTTCTATTGTATTTCTAGTCTATATTTCATTTATTTCTGCCCCAATCCACAATGTGATATCCCCTCAAACCTGATAGGATGGCAATTATAAAAAAAAAGTCAAGATATAGAACAAGTGTTAACAAGGGTGTAGAAAAGAGAGAATCCTTGCATACTGTTGGGAGAAATGATTCAACAATCCCACCTTTGGGTATTATCCAAAGAGAATGAAATCAGTATCCCAAACAGATATGTACACCCCTATATTTATTGCAGCATTATTCACAAGAGTTAAGATATGGAGATAACCTAAGTCATTATTCACAATAGTTAAGATATGGAGATAACCTAAGTGCCTATCAATGGATGAATTAATATAGAAAATGTTACATGCACACAAACACACAAAGTGAAATATTATTCAGCCATAAAGAAGTAGAAAATCCTGCCATTTACAACATCATGGTTGAACATGGGGAATATTATGCTAAGTGAAATAAGTCAAATATAGATAGATATGTGGAATCTAAAACATATTCAACTCATGAAAGCAGGCAGTAGTATGATGGTTGTCAGGGGCTATAGAGATGTTAGTCAAAAAATACAAGATTTCAGTTATAAGACAAGCTCTGCAGATCTAATGTACAGCATGGTGACTATGGTAAATAATATTGTATTGCTTACTTGAAGTTTTTTAAGAAAATAGATCGTGAGCGTCCTCACCACACAAACACACACACACACACACACACACACATGCCAAAGGTAACTAGGTATGGTTATGGATATGTTAATTAATTTCATTGAGATAATAATTTCATAATGTGCATGTATACTCAAGTAATCAAGTTCTACATATTAAAAATATATAATTTTTAACAATAATACCTCAATAAAGCTGGAAAAAAACATATAATATTCTCAATGCCATGTTATCTGGTGATACACTTTCTTAGTATTCCACATCTTTCCTTGAAACTTCCAAAATGTAAGATTATGGTAAAGATAAAAATTATTCACATAATGAGTGTCAATCTATTTTTCTATTTCTTGAAGTATTTATGTTACTAATTTGCATGTGAAAAGCTTTCCCAATCATCATTAATTATTGAAGTATTTTATTCTAACAATGTTACATACAATTTAAACATTTCAGTTATAGACAGAATTTCAAACTATAAATCATATAAAGATAGTCTCACTCCAAGTCTCATGTATAATGCTTATTTGTATTTGAAAGTGAATCTTCTAGTATTAGCACTAAATTTAATGACCTTCATTTTATTATTACTGATGCAGTTATACTGATTATGTATGATGATTACCTATATGATTTTATGATTATTCATCACTCACGAGTCTGTGATATTAGAAGTGATGTTGATAAAAGGTGTTCAGATATACAGAATTCAAATGACTAAGGCCAAAGCTAAGGCCAAAATGTAGACTTTAGCCAAATATCAAGAACAAAGCTGAAATTTAGAACATCCCCAGCTAAGCCATATAATACAATAAGAAAATTATTAAATAATTTTTTTCATTGCTGTATTTATTTTTTTCAGCTTACTACCTTTCTTTTCCAATCAAAATGACTGAAGATTTTATGTGTGTGTGACTAGATGTAGAAAGATACAAATCTATCTGTGGTTTTTTTACGCATGTGTGTGCATGTATGTGTGCCATATTTTCTCCTTGAGAAAAAATAATGAAATATTCAATTTTGGGTCCTTCTCTTTTCTGGCTTTAACTATGGTTTTAGTTCTTGACCAAATCACATTGCAACTTCTTCAGAGAATGGAATCATGCTTTTATAGTATTTTGAAGGTACACATCTCATTCATATTCATAAAACACTTTTCATTATCAAATATTCATTTTACCATTGTCACCTCCACCCACTACTTAGGAAAATACTCCAAGTCAGTAATAGAGCTGATAATATAATTCTATGAGGGATACATTTACAGGAAAAAAGAAAAAATATGTATATGTGTGTATATATATATATATACACACACACACACATATATATGCACACACACACATATATATATATATATATATATATATATATATATATATTTACCAGAAGGTACTTTTAATAGTTTTTCAGTGTAAAGCCTAGGCTCAGCCTTTAGTCTGTGCCAACCTGACTGAACCATGATTATTCCTTAAAGAAGACTGTATTGATCACAGTAACCAATCATTCTGAAACTGTTTAGTTAAAGCTCTTAGAACTAACACTCTCACTCCTAATACCTTAAGCAACAACATATTTTGTGTAAATCAACCATAGCTCAAGTGAGCAAGTGAAGCTCCTGTTGACATTGTGTGGGTGGGTTGTAGCGGGGAGGGTGTCGTTTTCCTAGGATGTTCTTCCAAGATGCTTAAAAATAAAAGTGCATCAAGTAATTTGTCCACTTTTACAAGGAATTTATATTTCATTAATATTAGTATTTTGAAGAGGTCAAGTCCATCTGAAAGATTTGTAAGCAATAAAACTCAAAATGAATTCAAAGAAAATTAGTTTGAAACCTATCAAATTGGGTCTCTATCTTCTCATTCTCCTTTGAAGCAGTTAAGATCCTAAAGTCCAGATGTTCCAGAGAGATGTTTGAAACAGTGAATGTCTAGTCACAGCAGTATTTATTTTTCTACAGCATCTCATCTCACTGGTATTACACTTCATTCCAGGTTTCCATGCCTGACTCAAGGAAGTATATCTCTTCCAATGTTATTATTAATAATTGATACTATTTGTTGAAAGGACATTACATTGACTAATATCTTGGCATGTTATATCATTTTATTTACAATATTGGCAGAGGCAAATCAGGGGTCATTAAGAAAAGAAAAGAATGAAAATAGTTCTGAGCCATCGCGTTTATTTTCTTCTGGTTTCTCATTCTAAACAGAATCACGGTTATTTTATTTCCAAAAGTAGTCTATATAACACAAAATTAAATGTAAACATTTCTATTACAGAAGGCCATGACTTTGACTAAAATGTTTTGAAGAAACGTGCTTCTACTAATGAAATATCTACCAGATTCAATCACTCCTCCCTCCTGGTATCAGCTCAGTGGCTCTACTTTCACTGTGCTTTTCCAGCTCTGTAAGTGTGTATCATTCAGGAAGTGGTAGGAAGTGAGGTTTAAATTTGCAGGGAGGAGCATGCTCATACATCCACTGTACCTAGGAATAGGGTAGTGAAGGAAGCAGAATGAACACATGTGCCTGACAAGATTTTAAGGGAAATGCTTTCATATAGGAGAAGATAGTAAGCTGAACAAATGCAAATGAAACCCTAGACTTGAGAAGGAGCTTTGCGGTGATATTTGCTGATGCTACTCTACAGGTAACCATTACAGGTGGAAGGTAGAAGGCTCAGGCATGCTTAACGTAGTTTCTCTGGGACGATTATTTTCTTGGTTCAAGAACTTTTAAGTACAGTTGACCCTTGGCAGCATGGGTTTGAACTCTGAGGGTCCACTTATGAGTGGGTATTTTTCAATAAATACAGTCATTGTTCATTCACAACCAAACCCAGATGGAAAATATAACATTTGTCAGTTAAGAAACTCATGTATAATGAGGGCCAATTTTTCTAATCCCCAGTTTCCTAGGACTGAGTATGCCTGGATTATTACTGTGGGGATTCTAGAAACTATCTTCCCAGACAGCAGGGAACAACTGTATTATTATAGTGTCACATGATATTAAAATTATCTTATAATTGGGGACTTCAATTTTATAATGACTGATACAAATTAATTTACATGATTTCCTTGCTTATTCTAAATTATATATTGAACTTAATATCTACTATGTCTATCTACTATGTCTAATATCTACTATGTCTATCTACCTCCAGAAGATTTTACCCAGATTAATCAAAAGTATATTTCATTTATCCAGAGGTATTTAAATTTGAAAACTTTTTAAGCATTGGTAACAAAATTAGCAAGTATTGATGGAGGGACATAAATCAAAAGACAGCTTTATTTATTTATGTTTATTTATATTTATTATTTTAGAAGGAGGGTTTTGCTCTATCACTCAGCTTAGAATGCAGTGGCTTGATCATATAGCTCACTGCAGCCTCCAACTCCTGGGCTCAAACTATTCTCCCACCGCAGCCTCCCTAGTACCTAGGATTACAGGCACACATCACCATTCCTGGCCAGCTCTTTTAAAAGTTTCCCCTTGGGAAGTAAGTGCTAATTGCCTGAAATATAAAGAAGGACTGAATTAAAGAATATATTTGCATTTCATGTTATTTGAGAGATAGTCACAGACATGATTTGGCAGAAAGTCAAATTTTTCTAGTATAAGATATTGATAACACAAGACATTACTCTTTTTTTATTTTTTTATTTATTTCAGCATATTATGGGGGTAAAAATTTTAAAGTTACGTATAATTCCCTTGCCCCCCCGTCCCCCTCAAGCATGACCATCCAAGCTTCAAGAGTGACCATCCCCCAGGTGGTGTATATCTCACTCATTATGTATGTATATACCCGTCCCCTCCTCCCCCCTCCCACCTGCCCAATACCTGATAAATGTAATTCCTATGTGTCCACTTAGGCGCTGATCGATTAATACCAATTTGCTGGTGAGTAGATGTGGTGCTTGTTTTTCCATTCTTGGGATACTTCACTTAGTAGTATGAGTTCCAGCTCTATCCTGGAAAATACAAGAGTTGCTATATCACCATTATTTCTTAAAGCTGAATAGTACTCCATGGTATACATATACAAGCCAAAAAGACATTACTCTTAATCTATATTGTGATCCTGTATAATTTAGGGAAGAGGCTTTTAATCGTTGTTTGCCATTCAATTTCAAGGTAGTATTAATTAATTTTACAAGAATAATTTACTAGTCTTTCACATACATCTCCAGAAAAATAAAGCTTCCAGACACAGGAAATCTACAAAACTCAATAGAATTTTTTTTTACCATTTCTCATTTGTGCATATCTACATTTCTATTAATAAAAAGTTAAAGAAATGTTTTGTTTTAAGTTCTAGGTAACATTTCATTTCATGGTTTAAAAGGAGAAGAATTTTCAGTAAGATATTTAGATGTGAAAAATACATGAGAAAATATTTTTCTCAACCCTCTTTGTACACTACATTCTTGCTTTCTTTTTGTCATTCCCTTTCATTTTTCTGTTTTACTTTTCATTTTTTTCCTTTTTTTATTTCTCCATTAATCTTAGTGTCTCTGTTCCCACCTATTTTTGGCATCAATCTATTGCAGCTTTTTTCTCCTTTCTAAAGCATTATCCTTCTGCTATTTTCCCTCTAAACTTCTTTCACCTTAATCTATATTATCTTATTGAAACTTGCCTCAAACTCACCTCTTTGTAAGAGCATCAGAGCTAAGGGGAAATGGCAAAAATGAGAAAGAATGTTTAAATTCATTAAGTAATCCTGGGGTCTCTATGGTGCAGAATATATTTGTTCTATAACCCAGCCTTTGCCTGGATGATTTATTGCGTTTCAATTATGAACTTGGAAATGAATGAAAAGTCTCAGAAAATCTGGAATTAGGGAATAAACATGTTGGCTGCCTAATCCAGAATGATTTGAACCTAACATTCAAATTATTTTGAACCCTACATTTAATTTTGACAGCCAACTTATTTTTATTTTTTGCTAAAATATGATGTGAAATCATAAGTGAAAAGGAAGATTTCTCTTACTAATTTCACCAACTTCCTATAATACCTCTTGCCAATTTTGTTTTTCCAGCTCTCTTCACTAGCTTTCAGTATGCTTCAGTATCATGCAGCTAATCATGCATTTCCGAGTAATAATTTTGCATTCAAATTTGATCAGATCATGTGAAAATTTTACATGGTTATAATAAGAATTAAAGATGAATTTTAAGGGGAAAAATGGGCTTTCAATGCCTTAGCTCCCCAAATGCAGTATAATTCATAAATAATATAAAAAAGGAAAGCATCCACTCAAAAAGTACCAGAGAGTAAAATCTATCACATCTACACACTATTTTCAAGAACTTTAAGAAATATGAATTTTGATGTTAACTGAAAGCAAAAATATACCAAAATAAAATTTTCTGCATATCAAGATATTTTGAGTAAAAATGAATATCATGATAGTTTCCTTTTACTAGTGGTAGGGAAGTAAGTGAGGACTTATTTTTCTTTTTGCTCTGGTATAATTCATTTTGAGGAATAAAATAGATGCAAAATAATAAAATAATTTCTAGTCACACAGTATAATAACAGCTTTAATTGGCTTATAAATATTTTTGATGTCTTAATCTACATTATTTGAAAAGGAAGTGTCTGGTTAGAAAGTTACATATGAAATTCTCAGTGGATTAATATGCTGTTGAAATGAGAATGCATATAAAAATATTAAGGCTGAAATCTGCAATCTAATCTCATTGCATTCATATTGTACTGTTATATATTTTATTGTATAGTATCAAGCCAATTGTGCTATTTTGTGATACCAAATATATTTAGCAGCAAGAATAACAGAAATTATTAGCATGCATGCGTTTAATGTAGCCACATCAACCCTTACTTACTGGGCCCTAAATTTGAAACTTAATGTTTGCACAATTTATACATATTTAGTTTTTTTTTTTCATTTACTGAAATTAAGAAAAAAAAAATAGAAATTTTTGTTCCAGGCAGGACACAGAGCAATGTTTTCTTAGAGTAAATCTTTACATTTAATACTATTTTTAGATTTAGTATTAAAAAAGCATAATTAACAAAATTGACCACACAATTTTCAATTTTGAGTCAGTTTTGCAGCTATTTTTCCTCAGTTGGTATTAATACAATGTCTGAATTCTAGAAGAAATGTGACTCCACTACATATACATATAATATATATTTGAATTATTTGTGGTTGCCAGTGAAAACATCTTTTGGTAGGAATTCAGAAAGAATTGGCTTCAACTCATATATATTGAAATATACTAACAATCTGAAAAATAAATGGGCTACTTTTATTCAATAAAATACATGGTTTCATCCATTAGTACCCAAATAATCAGTCTATCCTGGCAGTTTACATCAATGTGCTCAGTCTTTTAAAATTGAAGATAAAAATCTTATTAGCTTACTGGTCCACATATAGGGAGGAAAATCAGGAGGTGAGATAGCCATAAAAGTGTTGTGATTCAAATTCTGAGTGTATTTTCCCCCAAACTACTGGTGATGTCTTAACATCATAGATGTCAGAGAGCCTACAAAAATGCAATAAAAAATGAGGGGATTTGGGGATGGTGGAGTCTACTCTTGAAAGAA
This sequence comes from Mirza zaza, assembly GCA_008750895.1. Taxonomy (NCBI): domain Eukaryota; kingdom Metazoa; phylum Chordata; class Mammalia; order Primates; family Cheirogaleidae; genus Mirza; species Mirza zaza. The sequence continues at coordinate 17,199 of VSMD01065070.1, forward strand.
CTTCTACAGGTAAGATTTGCAAGTTTGCTATGCTTGTGACTGTCTGCCCAACCTACACACAGCATAGAATGGAAGACATATTGACCTGAGGTGTCAGAGACCATAATTTCAGGCTGGAAATTCAGGGAGACACTGGAAGTAAAAAATAACAGAGAAAATGAATTCTCAAACTTCTCTGAACTGTTTTATCTTTTCCTAGTATTTTTTCCACCTATCTTGTCATATTTTGCATATATATACAATAAGAGCATATAGCCAAGTGTGATAGCTTTATTTTCTTAACCATTAGAATAGCCTTTCTTGTTCATCTGGTGAATTTAATTCTTTAAAATTTTGTGATTACTAATATATTATTATTTTGATTTTATTTTATTATCATCTTATTTTGGGCTTACTCTTTACAATGCATTTTTCTTTGCTTCCTTTTCTCTTCCTTGCCTTCTGCTGGTTTTATGAAGTTTTACTAATTGTTCTTCTTCCTTTATTTACTATTTGAAGATTATACATAACATTTCTATGTTTTGATATTTCCCTTAAAATGTTACCAAAATATTTCACATAAGAAAATCTTCATTATTCCATTTCCTTATATTTCTCCTAAACCAAACTCAATAAACTTCAATGTACCTATTAGTGCTGTCTCAATTCCCTCTTTATTTCTACCACATAGTACTTATTAATAATAATAGTATTTTATCATCATTATATTATATAATTACTTTTTGTGATTTATTCACAAATTTAGTATTTTATCTTCCATATTAATCCTTTTGAGTTTAGTTTACTTCTTTATAAAATACAAACTTTTAATTTTTCCCTTAAGATATTTCAGTGAAAAATTTTTTTCATTCTTATATAAAAATATATTTATTTTATTTTCTCTTGAGGTGGATTACTTTTAGGTGGGTACAGAGATTTAGTTTGCTTGGGTTTCCCTCAGCAATATGAAGATAGTCCATTGTCATCTGATCTCCATTTTTACTTTTGAGACAGCTAGTTTCAGGATGTTCTTCCATTCTGGGACATCTGTCTTTGCTTTTTAGCAGCTCTTAAGAATCTGTTTCTGTCTTTAGAGGTTCGCAATTTTACTACCATGTGTCTAGCTATGGAATCATTTTGCTTTTCTTTCTCTCCAATGATTGTACTTCCTAAAGATGACATTTTGAAACTTTCATATGTTCTGATAAAATTTTAGCCATTATCTCTACATACCATTTCCGTATCTTTTTATTATTCTCCCTAATATATCTACATTGGAACTTCAAAGTTTAGTATTTTTTTATAACCATTATTTTATATTTTTGTACCATTTTTATACTGTGGTTCATTTTTGATAATTTCCTCACATCCAATCTTTCTATTTATTCATTCTTTCTTTATTTGCATCCAAACTTCCATATCGCAAAGTGATTGTATTTTTAATTTCAATTACTATATTTTTTAATTCTAAAGGTTATATTTGAATTACCTACACATACTAATTCTCTTTTTAATAGAGTTTTATTTTTTCTTTGAAGTTCAATTACTTTAATTAGATTTGTTTTGTAGCCCTTTTTTTCCCCACATTGTCCTACTATTGTAAATTCTCCAGATTGTAATCTCTTCTTGTTTCCCTGATGAATTTTGCTTATAGTTAATTGAAATTTTGAGTATTTTTCAATTTAGGTATCATGATCTCATATCTATACTGTGACCCATGGGTTGTAGGAGTCTCTTCTAAGAGGAACTTTGTGCTTGGTCAGATTGTCAGAACCTAAGTGAATCACAATCTTGAATTCAAGTTTGTGTTAGTTTTTCATTTTTATATTGTCTAAACCATACACGTATCATAAATTTGGACCTTACACTAGAACTAAGAACAGAATTGGGGATTGGAAATTTTAGGGATGACTTTGGTATTTTTTTCACCTCAGATTAGATAGAGACAAGCTTCCTTGTTTTCTCCTTGTGCTAGTAAGTGGATATTTTTCAAGTTCAACCTTTATTTGAGGGTATGACTTTTTAAAGACCCTGCCTTTATTCTACTTTTCACTTCTTTGTCTCCACCTCTTATAGGTCTAGAGCCTCATTCCCTGCCCAAGCATAAAAATTAAACAGAGTTCTTACGATATCAGGAGAAATAAAATATCTCTCTGTTCTTCTCAGGATATCTGTGGTAACAGTTCACATATTTATGTCTCTAAAGTTAAGTCCCTATTTCTCCTGACATTTTTTTTTAATTTCTTTCTTTTTAGCAAAAAAAAATAATGTTGTTATACATTCTAAAGAATTTGTGTTAGTTCCTACCCAGAATTTTTATATATTTGTAGTGAGAAACACTTTAGAATATTTATTCTACCATCTTGCAAGAGGAAGATGTCAAAAGGGTGTTTTCTAAATTATAAATGGGTGTGTCACTCTGCTGCTTAAAATTTTCAATGACTTTATATTTCTGTCATCATAGAATTGATCTCCTTCATATAACATGTTAGAAACTCCTACCTTTCAAGTCTATTTGCTATAGTCTCCTTGACATTCAGTGCTCAAATATATGAAGCTTCTTTCAGATCCTGGGATATTTTAATACTTTATCAGCATTGCTGTGTGTGCTTCATTTAACTAGTCCTCCCCATCTCCCTCCCAACCACAGATACCTTGAACTTCAACTCTTCTTTTGTCCTGATTTTGTATTCTCACTTTTATATGCCAATTAAAATATTTCGTTTTAGAGATAAGTTTTAGTTACAATATGCATTTCTTGCATGTTTTCTGTAAATGCTGAAATCTCTTTCTAATATTACCCTTCATATTATATGCAAAACATCACCATCAATTTAAATGGTTTTATTTTTTACATTTCTTTTTGCATTTTTCAAGATTGTTACATATTTCATTCTTTACTCTTTCCAAAGTCTTATCTATAATTATGCATTCCAATATATTCTGAATGTTTCACATGCTCATCTTATATGTATTAACCTAAATACCATCATCCTTGCATGGCTCTTGTCCATTGTTCATTGATGTGAAAGCCAGTTTCAATCCTATGACTTGCAATAAATATTTCCCTAATATCCAAAACCAGCAAAATTTTTTATGCCAAAATATACTTAATTTCATTTTTCAGAATGTACTATAAATGAAAAACTTTTCTTCCCCAAGTATTCTTAAAAATATTTCATTGCAAAATATGTTATCCAGGCTGGGCACCGTGTCTAGCGCCTATAATCCTAGCACTCTGGGAGCCCGAGGTGGGAGGATCGCTTGAGCTCAGGAGTTCAAGACAAGCCTGAGCAAGAGTGAGACCCTGTCTCTACTAAAAATAGAAAACAAAAAATAGCTAGGTGTGGTGGCACACACCTATATTCCCAGCTACTTGGGAAGCTGAGGCAGGAGGATCGCTTGAGCCCAGGAGTTTCGAGTTGCTATGAGCTAGGCTGATGCCACGGCACCCTAGCCCAGGCAACAAAGCCAGACTCTATCTCAAAAAAAAAAAAAAAAAAAATGTTATCCAGCAATTTGTGTAATTTTAATTACTTCATAGACACTTTCATAATCTACTTCTATTTTTCTTTTCATATCAGGTTCTGTGTCAATTCCATTTTTCTACCTGTTTCTCCTTTTCTTTCTTTTGATGTTTGCTTAGAAACATTGGTCCCATTTTCCCCATAAGTTTTAGAGTTTCCTATCTTTTATCTCTCAAACAAGGCCTTGTTTTCTGCATGTGTTTTCCCATATTCTTCCCCTGTGTCTGCTTGTCCATATTGGTGCATGCTTTGTCCCTTGTGCTTTTCCTAGTTTTCCTCCTCTTTCTCATTCCCACCCCTAGCACCATCTCTTTGTTAACCATAGCTGACTGTATTCTGCCCTTACAGTCGCAGAAAATTTCTTTGAACTGAGATTACAAACTCAGTTGTTTCCCTTCTTGTCTCTGTAATTTAGTATTCCTTTTTATTACAATAAGCTCATGAGCAATTTGTATATAGCTCCTCATTTTCACCCCGAAGTTTATAGGAAAATTCAATTTCTAATATTTCTGGACATTTTTAATATAAAACAAATTTTCTTTTAGTCTCACCAGAGAACTATCTTCGACTCGATATTTTATGCAATGTTAATCACAATGATCACTCAACTGAGTAGTACGCTTTTATTTCTTTGCATCATTTTGGAATTTTTTCCAATGTGCAGAATGTTGTTTACCATAATAGTCTATCAATTTGTTGTTATACATTAGTTTACTTAATATGCCTCTTAATGACTGTTAACATTTATTAAATGATGATGATGTATAAGCATTATTCTATATGCTTCTTATTTATTAACTCATTTAATGTTCATAGCAAACCTATGTGGTAAGTATTAGCATTATTCACATTTTAACCCTTTGCACTCGCTTGCTTTTTTCTCAATTCCTTTATTCTACTCGGGATTTAATTTTTTAAATACCCCAGATTTTACAAAGTGCGGCAGTAGAATAAAAAACTGGAGTTTCTTTTCATACAAACTTATTTATTTGGATTTTTTTATATTTCAAATTATTGATGCATTCAAAGAGTAATTTTAATCCCTGTAATTTTTGCTAACCGTGTCAAGTCATACTCGACATCCGAGTGCAAAGGGTTAAATATCTTGACTTTCCATCCAACTTGTCTTTCCATTTTTTCCCGGTGCCTTTGTTTCCTATATTCCTTTTAAACTAATTGACCAACCCTAAAACTGGGGTGTCTTCTTGGTCTCCTTCATTTCCCACTGCCCAATCAACAAAAACTGCCATATCCATCTCTGGAATATCCCTTGTGTCTGCCCATAACTTTCGCTCACCACTGTGACTCACCACTGTGACTGTGCCAGTGTAGGCCATCATACACGAGCAGAGAGAGAGGGAAGTTATGCACTATAGCCAGAGGATTCAGGCCTCTTATATAACCTTACACCTCAGCTCAAAAGTAATCTCCTTAGTGCCGCTTTCTATTACTACTCTGGACATGTTTGATGGAGTATTTGCCCACTCTTAAATAGTTCAGAGTAACTACTGCTCTTAGAATCACTGCAGTTCCTTTTTGCAGAAAACGCACAGTTTTCTCAAGACCTATGTCAGAAAACCTAGTAGATTGTATAAATCTGTGAATACTCTTATCACACTATAACTTGACTGTCTATCTTTCTGAAGCCAACATATACGGGGAAACAGGATTGTATCTCAAAAACTGAAGTGATATAGTGACACAGAAAATAACCAATAGTTAAATCATTTTAAGGTGTACATTTATGGGCAAATAGGAGTATCCACTCCCTAGCCCAGTGACTCTCCACACGACAGCCTGGCAGTGCATATGGTTAAATTGAATGCCTCAGCAAAATGTTAAATGCATTCATGCCTTGGGCAAACGAATCTACCAGGAAGCATTAAAAACAATAAATTTGAATTGTGAATAAATGAATAAATATGAAAACAAATTAAACAAATGATCTGCTGAATGCCTATAAGTATGTAAGGTGTTCAAGTAAATATTTTATTTCTTTATGTAGAAAAGATTCCTACATTATGATATCTTGTCACAATAAAATTTATTTTTTAATCTTATTTCTTGACATGCAGAACGCTACTCCAAGTGACACATTATACACATATTATTTCTTAAATCTTCTAATGAAATATCCCAGATCCTTTTGAATATCCCACATCCCAATCATAACCTACTATAACCGTATTTGGGAAAATTCTGTGAGTAGTTTTAGCTGATTCTCTCTTGCCTTGGGTGTCTCCTAGCTTATTACTATCCTTTAAAGCCCAGTAAGTCTGCTCGTGGTACTGTAAACTCACAACAGCACCTGTAGGAACCAAGTCATTTCTGGATAAAATTTACAGACCATTTAGCCTGTGAAGTGGAATTATTTCCAAGTTTTTCAAGCAGTTTTGGTGTTTTGTCTTTTTATGCAATTACCAGATGAAGCCAGTCTTTCTGCTGCCCTGAAACTCAGCTTGAGGTTCCTAACTCCTGATATTTGAAGAAACTCAAATATATCCTTTGATTTATTTTTCCACCTGAACCAGGAGGCCTACAACATATGGTCTTGTTCAAAAACTGCTCATTTTCATGAAAAAAAAATCTGAATCTTCTTATAAATCCTATTGTTCTTAATTTTTTAGTCTTCTTTTGTCTTCCTATGGTTGTGTGTCATATTAAAACATTTTTTAAAACATTTTTCCTGAATTATTTCCCTCCTCCCTTCTTTTAACCAATCCCAGTTGTAAATGTTCTCCTTCTCCTTCTCTTCCTCCTCCATTCCCTCCTTCTTTTATTTCTCATTTATCTTCTCCTCTTTCTAGCTCCATTCCTTATTCTGGTTCCTATTTGCTGAAGATGCTTTAAATTTCAATGGTCCCCATGGCTGAATCCAGGTGCAGCGTATCTGAAATGTGTTTCCTTCAATTGTACTTACAAATTTTGTTTCTCTTACATGTTGTACATTGCTCTTCTCACTTTCTCCTGCTCTTTCTTCTTTATCTGTGTGCTGGAAGTAAGCCCATATCATTATGAAGCTGATTCTACTCCTTGCAGGACTCTACACCTAGCACCCATGCTGATCCAGTCTAGCATCTGCCAGCCACTCTTGATGCTCATCACAGAGCAGGTAAGTACATAAAATCTCTTTACAGGGCTTAGGTTCGAATCTAGGCTCTGCATTTTATTAGCAGTGTGAGCTTTTTTCTGAGCCTCTGTTGTATTATTTTATAAATTAGAATAACAATTGTACCATTAGATCTTGCATCTGGTCCTTGGTATGTTCACCTTTTCCTACAACATCATCTCAGAGCTCTCTGGTAAAATCAACCTTTGAAGAATTAAGGCAACCGTAGCATCTTGCCTGAAGGAATAGCTAACTCAACATAAGGAGAACAACCTCCATAAGGCTATCATTTCTGTGAGTTCAATATTCGTGGCCACAATGCTAGAAACAAGTGTCTACTCTCCTCTGAGACTATTAGAATTAATTCCACCTAAACTAAGACTTGGTTAAAAGTCCATGCTTCCTTCATTTCCTTCTAATAGTATATATAGCTTCTCTAGTCTTAGTCTATCCCCCTTTCCACTCTTGCTGTATTGTTTTTTTGTTGTTGTATAAAAAAATTACAAATCTGGTGACTTAAAATAAGACATTTATTATCTCACATTTTTTGTGGATCAAGGAAATGAGTACAGTTTATTTGTGTTCTCTGCTCAGAGTCTCACCTAGCTGCAATCAAGATGTTAGTCAGATTGAATTCCAATCTACAGACTCGATTAGGGAAGAATTAAAGTTCATTTGGGTTATTGGTGAAATCAATTTCCTCACAGCTGTGTGTATGGCTACTTGCTAAGGCTGGCCTCAGGTCCTAGAAGTGTCCCACACTTTCCTGCCATGCGATTCTGTCTCTAGGCAGTCCACAGCATGGCTGTCTGCTTCAAGACCCGCAATGGAATCTCTCCTTCCAATCTGCTAAGACAGAGTCTTATATAATGTACAGAGTCTTATATAATGTACATAGTCATGGGAGTGACACCCATCACCTCTATCATATTCTATAGTTAGAAGCAAATAGCAGTTTCCTCCTGCACTCAAGAGGAGGGGATTTTGCAAGGACATGATTCGCTGTGGCTCATCATATGAAAATCTGCCACATCAGCTTTGCAAAACTTTCTGTTACTTTGCCTCTAGCATCCTCTATATTATCATCAAACTCTTTTATATCCTCAATCTCCATATCTTAAAAAAAATTCCTCCATTTCTTTATCTTAACCCAAAACTGAAGAACGCCTTTTGTTCTAAAGCCATCTCAAATAAAAGGCCCCACCTGAGTTAGAGCCTACAGAGGGGACAGTGCTCCTCTCTGCTCCCCAGTGCACAAGCCCTGGGCCATTTCTCCCCATTCCTCCTGAAAACCCCGTTTCTCTAAGGCTTGCAGCATCTGCTTATACCTCTTCTAGTACTACTGTAGTCTGACCTCCTCCCAATCATCTAACCCTTCTCATTCATCAACAACTACTTGAGACTTTCTCTATGTGTTGTATCTGTCATACTCAGTGACTTCAACTTTCATATACCTAAACCATCTGACAGTCTTTCCCTTCTGTTTCTTATAATCCTTATCTCCAAATATATTTTTCTTCATTCCACCATAGTCACAGGCACCTATGTTCACACTTTATTGTCTATTTTATATTTATTTTATATTATTATTTATATTGATTCTATAAACTCTCCAGAATTTTTGTTCCATATATCCCATTCTTTGACAGCCACTTTCTTGCCTTCTAGCTCACTTGCTTAAACATAAGACATTTTTATTCCAATGATCCCTCTGCTCTTTACCTGTAGCTAGCTCCTCACCATTTAAATCTCAGAGAGGGCTTTCCTGAATATAGCAGATGTATAATAGATTCTCCTCTTATTCTTAATCGCAGCATCTAATTCCTTTCCCCCATAACCCTGATTACATTTGTAGCAATTTATTTGTTCGTTCATTCATTTACTCTTATTTAATGACCTCAAAAGATTTTAAAGGGCAAATATGATGTTTACTATACTTTTTGTCACTATATACCAATAAACCTCTTGGTGTCAGATATGCATATGATACTAAAAGAAAAAAAATTATTGAATAAATGAATGAATACAAATCAAGCATTGTAGTGATAATCAAATGA
>VSMD01065077.1:0-28045 GCA_008750895.1 Mirza zaza
CATGCAGCTGAGTGCAATGTGTTAGCAAGTGTCATGACTGTCACTGCAGGACCGTCCTGTGCAGCTATGTGGCAAGGGCGCTTGTGACTTCACTGTAAGGGGAGTGAAGAGCCGGGGTGGCAGCAACCTGAGGCACACCTTGACTGCTGGAGAAGGACAAAGGCTGGGGGTGTGGCACCGGGGGTGTGCAGGAGGGGTGACGGGGCCACTCTATGGAGGGGTGGCCCAGACCTGCAGCACTCGGGCGGAGAGTGAGGGCTAGCAAAGCAACAGAGGGGAGAGGAGACATCACAGGTGACCAGTTAGATGGAGGGGCTCAAAAAACAACAGTATTCCTTGGTGGTCTGGGCCCGGGCAGTCAGGAGACTGGAAGTGTCACTGACAGGCAGTGGAACATGAGAAGGGTCAGTGGCACCCGGTGCGAAGGACCAGATGATGTATTTGCTGTTGGAAATGTTGAATTTGAGGTAAATCTGGGTCCCTTGACTCATCTGTTGGCCCTTGATATGCAAAGTAGCAAGCCAGCCCACCTTTCACTACCAAAGGGTTTGTGGGGGCTCAAGTTAACAGCTGGAAGGCACGACTACTCAACAAGGACACAGCTCATGCCCAGCACAGGGACAAATCGTCAAGTCCAGGCTGGAACCACATGACTCTGCTTTGTGTTAGATTCTGCAGGGCCAAGCTCCTGCTCCCCAGGAGGCCGTGGCAGCTGCACCCCACGGGTGGCTTTGAGCCCGTGGGCCCCCATCACTGGCTGACTCCGTGTGTGTGTGTGTGTGTGTGTGTGTGTGTGTGTGTGTGTGGTGCCGAAGGCCAGCCAGTCTGGAGCCAGTAGGACTGACCCAGCTTGCTCCCCTCCTCTGCTGTGGTAGCAAACCCACCCGGCAACACGTTCTTCCCAGTGGGTGGGCCCCCAGATGCTAGGTGACCTAGCATCTGGGGAGAAGGTCAGGGCTGCACACTCAGGGCTGGGGTGTCCAACACAGAAATAGGTACAGCCTAACTCAGGACAAGGTGACTGAGGGAGAAATCATAGAGAAAGGACAGGCCCCAAGACAGGAGCCTGGGGAAAGGCCCACCCCACAGGCAAGAGCAGAGGAGGAAGCAGTTCCTAAAACACAGGAGCGGTCAGCAAACAGAAGCCACCCAGCCCCTCCCGGGGACGTGGGCTTAAAGGTGGCATCACCCCAAATATGCCACTCTGGCACAAGGATTATTTGAGCTGAAGGCAACTGAGAAAAAGCGGACACAGGGTGAACTTTCTGCCTGGAAGACAGGGTATACACCCCCCTCGTGAAGCTTCTCCTTGTCCACGCCAGGAAGGGGAGAACAGCCTCATCCCCAGAGACAGAGGGCTCTGTGGGGTCTACACAGATGAGCCTTACCCTTACCCACCATCGGCATCCCCCACATCTACCTTCCCACAGTGTACTGCAGCCCAGCCCAGAAACCCTCTCCCTTTGTCGTCTCTTCTCTACTAACTTGTCATCCCCTGCTAGAATGGTCTAAAAGCTAAGCCTAGCCATTTCTTTAGGGGTTTTCTCTTCTAACAAGCACCCTCTACACCAAGCCAAATGAAACTTTTTTGAGACAGTCTCACTCTGTTGCCTGGGCTAGAGTGTCATGGCATTAGCCTAGCTCACAACAACCTCAATCTCCTGGGCTCAAGCGATCCTTCTGCCTCAGCCTCCCAAGTAGCTGGGATTACAGGCAGGTGCCACCATGCCCGGCTAATTTTTTCTATTAATTTCTTTCTATTTATAGTAGAGACGGGGTCTCACTCTGCTCAGACTGGTTTTGAACTCCTGACCTTCAATGATCCGCCCTCCTCGGCCTCCCAGAGTGCTAGAATTACAGGTGTGAGCCACTGCACCCGGCCCTAAAACTTTTAACATTAAATTTAAATGTCAGTTTAGTTCACAGGCCCAGCCACTGACCCTGAGGCTAAAAGTGTTCTTCCTCCCCTACCAAGGCCCCTCGCAGCCCACCGTGTTAGATGGATGAAAACCAGGTAAGCGGGAGCACGCTGGGGAAGGCAGTTGACAGACGGGGGATGGAGAACATGCAGTGGTCAGGACAGCGGGGGGGCTGTGTGGAGAGGACTCTTCAGTGTTGAGAACTGAGGTCTGACAGTCATAAACTCACCTCCAGAAAGCCTGGCACTTCCTCACTCAGCAAATCATCCTCCCACTGCCTTCTCCATTATACGTTAGGTGGGCGTCTAACCACCACCTTTTTGATGTGTGCTCTGCCAGGAGACACCAGCCAGTAAGCAGCGTCCTGCTTAAATAACAAATTAGGCTGGGCCAAGAGCCAGCGGGGCACGAACAGTGTCCTAACGTCTGAGCCCAGCAGGGGCTTGGCTAAAGGAAGGCCACCAAGTCCTGGCAGCCCTCAGAAGGGACACTGTGGACTCCCCCCATGGTGTGGTGGGCACTGTGTTGGGCTGTCCTGACCCCCTCCAGTAAAGGACTTGTCCCCACAGCTGCTGGGAGTGCTGTCGGTGGACAGACTTCAGCACCAGCCCCGTCAGAGTGCCCCACCCAAGGCTGTGCCATCCTGTCCGCAGCAGTCCAATCCCCTGACTGCGCCCAACCTGGGACAACTCCAGCACCAGAGCTCCGTGGGGCTGGCTGAGGCTGTCACTGGGCCTGCAGCACAGGCTCCACCTGTCCCCCTGCCCACTCTGGCTTCATTCTCCTCCTCCTCACAGGGCATGACCCCAAATACACATCCTGTGCACAAAGCCTGTGTTCTGGGGGCCCCAAGATGTCACCATAGGTTGTTGATTTTTCCTAAGATGTGTACGTCCAAGTTTCTGCAGGAGACCCACATATTCAAACCATGGAAAAAGTTTAAAGATTTAAAAAAAAGTAATCTCTCTTTTTTGTAAGAAAAGTAGTTTGAGGTCACTTTGACAATGGTAAAAATTTTAAAACTTTGCTGTTTTTACTTGCTTTATAAGGAAAATATGCATTTGGTCTGTGGGCACGTGGCTAATTGGTTAAAATTACTATGTGGCTGTGGTTCATGTTACAGGTGTGGGTGAGGTACAGTTTCTGTCAAGGAAAAGAGCGAGTCTGGAACAAAGTGGTCACCTGTTAGGGCAAGTCCCATGGAAGAAGTGATGGAGAGCAAGGGTAAGCTCAGAACTTATGCACACAGTATTTAAATGAAACATGAGGAGCTGTTCAGACTAAGGGTATTCCTTAGGCCGACTGGATCTTGATGACTACACCTGGGGACCTGAGGGACACTTTTGAGAGAAGGGGCAGTTCACAATATAACCTGAGATACCACTGTTGAGCTGGCCCAGGCTGGGAAAGTGTCCCTAGGAAGCTCTTGGGAACAAGGACGGGAGGACAGAGGGGCACAGACCCTTCACCTGAAGTCACTGCCAGAACTGACCAGCAAGACAATGCAAGAGCACTCTGAGACTCAGATGACAGAAGGCCCAAGTTGCAGGAAGGACCAGCCACCGCTAAAGTCTTCAGGGATCGGGACTGGCTTGAGGGAATCTTTGGACAGGCAGTAAGCACTGACCTTGCACCTGGAAGCAAGCTGGCCCACCCTGTGGCATCCTAAACAAGTGGACACTGTGACTTTAGTCTCCAAACCTCCTTTAACGAGGGCCTTAGTGTCCAAACCTCAGTTTCCTCATCTGCAAAATGGGTCTTCCATTTGTCTCACAGAGATGCTACGATCAGTAATGCATACTTTAAAGACAGCCATTTAACAGCAGACATATGACAAATGTCAGTTTTCTTCCTTTGCTGGGGTTTTATGTTGTCTGTGCATTGGATAGGTGTCTCTTAACTGAAAGTTTTAGAAACTCAAGGTGTAGGAGCTCAGGCACAAACAGAGCTGGGTCAGGAAGGGCTAGGAAGAAGCTGGCTTTGGGTACGACTGGAGTCAGGACTCGATGTGGTCAGGACTGTCCCCATGGCCTATCTCCTCTTCCTCCCATGGTGCCTCAGCCTCTCCTCCAGGCTCCTCACAGCAACACGGCTCCTGGAAGCTCTGGGCCCACAGGTTTGCAAGACCGGAATAGAGAGGGCTCAGTTTCCCCTGTTCCAGTCTGATCACTCAGCGGGGAAGGACTGCTGGCCCAGCCCGGAACATGTGTAGAGGAGGTCGGCCTCACCTATGCTCCTGGCACCACTCGGAGCAGCCACTCTGCCCCACCCGAGCCACATTCCTTCCAGAGAGGGGAAGAGGGACTTGAGGCAGCCTGTCCCTCCTGGCTCCCCTAAGTCCCCCACTGCAGGTGGCACTGCCCTAACATCTCTGTTTCTGAAGGTTCCCCAGCAGATAAAAGTTGCTTTTCCCACAAAAACAGGCCTGGACTCCAGATGGGGTCTGATGTTTGCCCAAGGCCACACAGAGCCCACTCCTAGGCTCTGGGCCCTGGGGCATGCACACCCCCTACGCATGAGCTCGTCTGTGAATGCTCTGCACGCGACCAGAACTTTCCTTTAACCACGTGCTTTGGAAAGGGCCACAGCATCCAGGTCTCTCAGTACCCCACCCCCACCGACTAAAAGCTATTCCTTTATATCTCTGAATTTTAAATGTCAACCAAGGAGGAAATAGGATTCACCCCAGAATCTGGTTTTGCTACTAACCTCCTGTATTTTATTAGTACTTTTCAAAATGCAGTCTTTGTGAGGAAAAACACCTCCGACAGATGGGCTCCAACACACCGAGTCTGAACAAGACGAGCAAGGTCCTCAAACAAGAGATGGTTAGGGCTACTCCAGCCACAGACGGAGGTGGCGGGTTGCCTGCCCCTGCGTGAGGTCCTGGGCCTTTGTCGCCCAGCCAGGGTTTGCTGGCCTCAGCACTTCACATTCTGCTGTGGTGGGAACAGACGAACAGAGACAGGGACACCCGAAGAACAAGGCCCACATCAGAAACTTGGCGGTGGTCAGTGCAGGCCGCCCGGCGACCCCGATGCCTCTCCCCAAGCAGCAGTGGAGGAAAACGTCACTCAGCACAGACACCACGGGAGGGACAGGAGGGAGGAGGGTAACCAGGGAAGGGAGCAGAGTGGGGTGAGCAGGACCAAGGTCTCCTCCCCCAAGGCAGGTGGCCAAGCTCAGAGATTTCCTGGGTGACTAGGAGGAGGGGAATGAAAACGCCCCGTGCTGCCACCCATTCCTGTTACCAGAGTAGGAACCCAGGTTGGGACGCTGTGAGCAAACGAGGCTGGAACAGAGAAAGTTCAGATGGGGTGAGGGCGAACAAAGGCCTCTCTGTCAGAGAAATGCCCCTGGCGCAGGGTGCGCTGGGCCACAATGGGGCTTTCTCTGGCCACGGCAGCCCGGCCAGCCCAAGGGCAAAGAGGGTGTCTGGGCTGCAGCAGGCCAGGCGGAGCCTTTTCCTGCCAGGGAAGACCAGCTCCTGGCCAGGGCTGAGGCAAAGGGAGTGGGTGGACACCCAAGGACCACCCCCATGGCAACCTCGACCACAGCGCCTGAGAGCTCTGTCTGGTTGCTATGCAATGACTGGCCCAGTGACATCAGTCAATTGAGTCTGGTTCCCAAGGCAACTGGCCAGGAACTATTTATGCGGAAGAGGAAAAGTGCTCCAGGCTGTGCCGCAGGCAGGGCCCCCCTTTCAGCCCTCTCTCCCTCCCCACTCCGGCCTGGGAGGCCCCTGGACCACCGGCCTTTGTCCTGTTTCTAACCGCATTCCGGGGCAAACGCCCCAAAGGGGCCTCTGGACCCACACCGCCACCCTCGCTGGCACACGGTAGGCCTCAGGACAGCATTCTCATGGAACAGTGGGCATCTGCTGCCCTTTCAGAGCTGCCAGATCCCTCTGCACTCAGAGTCCCTTGTCAGACTCTGTCATCAAGCGCCTGGACACCTGTCCCCCGGTACCCAGTGAGCAAATGAGCTACATAAGTTTTGGGCCACAATGCTGAAATGAGAGGCCACTTGTTCAAAATAATTTGAGGGACTGTGTAGGAAACAGGCCCTGGCCCTGCCCACCAAGGGTGAACTTCGAGAGCACGGAAGTGACAAATACACAGGTAAACGGAGGCAGAAGACATCAGTCACAGAAGACAGAAGATAAGTGAAGTGGAGAAAGGTGAGGAACAAGACAGGACAGGAACGGAAAGACCATCAGATGTACAAAGGTAAAGCAGTCACCTGACTTTGGGCCTGAGAGCTAGCCCAGGCCAGCCAGTCACGGTGGCTCAGGACTTGGGGGTCGGGGACTTGGTCTCAAACGAAGGTGATGCAGTCTACCCTGGCCTCCCCCAGGCTCTTCCCTCCTGATAGTGTCCTGTCACTGCAGGGTACTATCCAGGTCCCTCACAATCTGTTTCCAAGGAGCCACCAGCTGCCCCATCCCAAGAGGCCAAGCACCAACATCCAGCCCAGCCGCTGCCCAGCAGCCATGGCACACTCTGCCCATCTGGCCGAGGAAGGGCATCGTCTGTCCTCAACAGTCAGTGGCCGCTGTCTGCACGCTCACCAGGCGAGTGGCATCTCTGGAAGAGCAGCCTCCAGCCTGGCTTTCCAGGGTAGTGACTCTCCAGTCAGATCCGAAGCTGGGAAAAGCGTCCCGTCCAGGGGTGGGAACCTTTCCATGGTGGAAGCTGCATTAACTTAGCTGTAATCAAATAAGGCCACAATCAACAAACTTCACTTAAATATACTTTAAAACGTACATTATTTTATAAAAATCTACCTATCATGTACTTAATAATTTGAAAAAATGAGAACTATTTGTTAATTTTAAAGTTAACTAACCTTTTAAAGACTTTGTTGTGTCTGCTTTTTGTTGGAAAGCATTTGAATATCTGGTTGCAGCACGGAGGTCCCCAGTTTCAGTTGATCCTCTAGATGGGCATCAGTCATTTGTGACCTTCAGGGCGTCTTGGTTTGGGTTAGGTAGGAGAATGTAGATTTGTAGCAATAAGTGGTTGGAAAGCAAGAAAGCATTTTCAGCCGTGTAGCTGAAGGTGTGGATTTTTCTACTGCATTTTTCCGTATTTCAATTGGATCTTTCTTAGCCTCAAACAATGACTTTATTTATTTTATTTTTACTCAAACAATGACTTTAAAATGTCATCTACTGAGACCTCAATCAATTCCATCTGTAGTTCTTTAGGTGCTGTGGTGGTATCAAGGTGAGGCTGAAATGCTAATTTGATATCATGATTCTCAAAGTCAGCGAACCTTTCCTTGTATTCTCTGATTAACAGGTCTGTTACAGCTACGTATTCTTCAAATGATGCCCATATATCATCCTGCTCATCAATGACCTTTGCTAATTGGTGAAAATGCTCATCTGAAATTTCCTTCTGAAGAAGTGTTTTGAAAAAGGATAGTTTTTTCAAGATACTTGGAATTTTTGCTATAGGCTTTTTGCTAAGCCTATATCATGTATAGGCTTAGTTTTACCTTGCAAAGAAATATTCAAGTCATTTAGATTTGACATGATATCACAGAGAAATGTTGCATCCTATAGAAATCTTTTTTCAATAATTCACACTGCTGATTCTGTTCTTCATAAAATTTAACTATCTGTTCTCACAGAGATAAAATTTGGCTAACACCTATCCCTGCAACAGTCAATGCACTTTAGAATAACACCGCAAATTTACACTGAATAGCTCATTGTTCAACTCAAGCACGTTATGAACCTGATGATGTCATGTTACACTTACACAAATCTAGTTAACAATACTTATAATTTGCTGCAAAATGTCATTTAAAATAGTAGCTTTAGCAGAGATTCTGCTGATGTAAGATACAATGAAAAGAAATGAGAGCATCTGGATCTGTTAATACTTGTTATCTGTGCAATAAACCCTCATATTTTCCTATCACGAAAGATGCACCATTTGTACATACATTCACTAAATTTACCAAATTCAGTCCAATTTCATGACATTTATCTGGAAAGTTGTTGAAGATATCTATTCCCTGTGTTCTAATCCCAGCAGTGCCCAAAGTAAATAATCCTTCAGAGGAAAATCTTCTGTTATGAGCTGAATGAAATATAAAACCTGCACTGAGTCAGTAGTATCAGTTGATTCATCCAAGTGATTGAATAACATATATTTTCCTTTTGAAGTACTACATGAAGTTGTTCTATTAAGTCAAAGGCTAATTCATGCTGCCAATCAGTTATGGTTCTCCTTGAAAGAGGCAGTTGTTTGTATTTAAACATTATCGGGCTCTAAGCATCCTACAACGTCTTTGACAATGCATTCATTCACAATTTCTACATCACTGAATGGCTTCCCTTTTCACTGGAGTATGTAAACTACTTTACAAGTTGCTTCCGTGGCATTATTTCCAGGTCTTATTGCTGCCTGAAAGAACTGTCTTTGCAGCCAGGCATGGTGGCTCACACCTGTAATCCTAGCACTCTGGGAGGCCGAGGCAGGCAGATCGTTTGAGCTCAAGAGTTCAAGACCAACCTGAGCAAGAGAGAGACACCATCTCTACTAAAAAAAAATAGAAAGAAACTAGCTGGACAACTAAAAAATATGTATATATGTAAAAAAAAATTAGACGGGCATGATGGCACATGCCTGTAGTCCCAGCTACGTGGGAGGCCGAGGCAGGCAGATCCTTTGAGCTCAGCAGTTCAAGATCAACCTGAGCAAGAGCGAGACCCCATCTCTACTAAAAAAATAGAAAGAAACTAGCTGGATAACTAAAATGTGTATATATATATGTAAAAAAAAAAAATTAGACGGGCATGGTGGCACATGTTAGTCCCAGCTACTTGGGAGGCTGAGGCCAGAGGATTGCTTGAGCATAGGAGTTTGAGGTTTCAGTGAGCTCTGATGACACCACTGTACTCTACCCAGGGCTACAAAGCAAGACTCTGTCTCAAAAAAACTGTCCAGCTGTGCAACTACTCACAAATTCTACTTCAAATATTTTAGGTCATCATGTATGAAATGTCTGATTTCAAATCAAAAGTGTAGTTTATTATATTTCAAACAAGAAGCAGTACAATTAATCAAAGTATGCACCTAAACTATCAACACAATTTTGCCATCTTGACGGTAGCTTGCTTATGCCAGCAGTGAAGAAGCCTGAAGAGCAAGTACCAATAAACTCTCGAAAGGCATTTTCCACAGCCTGTTGAGAACCGAATATTTTTCCTTCCAAGTATCGGTCCAAAGCCTGGAAAAAGTGGTAGTCAGTTGGTGAAAGGTCTGGTGAATACGATGGGTGACAGACAATTTCCAAATCCAGCTCCTGTAGTTTGAGCAGCGTTCTTTGTGTGACATGTGGTCGAGCGTTGTCTTGCAAGAGGATTGGTCTGTCTCTATCGACCAATCTCGGCTGTTTAATCGCAAGCATCTTCATCATTTCATCCAACTGCTTGCAGTAGACATCTGCTGTAATCAACTGACCAGGTTTCATGAAGCTGTAATGGAAAATACCAGCGCTGGACCACCAAACAGACACCATTAGCTTTTTTTGAGGATTATGCAGTTTTGGACTGTGTTTTGGCACTTCATCTTTATCCAACCATCGTGCTGAACGCTTGCGATTGTCAAAAAGAATCCATTTTTCATCACATGTAATAATACGATGTAGAAATGGTTCACCTTTATGTCGTGACAGCAAAGAAAGGCAAGCTTCGAGACGATTTCTCTTCTGACGCTCATTTAATTCATGCGGAACCCATCTATTCAGCTTCTTTACCTTGCCAATTTGTTTCAAATGGTCCAGTATTGTTGGAATACTAACGTCAAACCTTGCTGCTAATTCACGTGTAGGTTGAGATGGATTTGCTTCCACTACAGCTTTCAGCTCATCATTATCTACTTTGGTCTCAGGTCGCCCACGTGGCTCATTTTCAAGATTAAAATCACCACAACGGAACTTCTCAAACCATCGACGTACTGTGCGTTCGTTGGCCACATCCTTCCCAAAAACTTCATTTATATTTCGAGCTGTCTGCGAAGCATTGGTTCCATGACGAAACTCATATTCAAAAATAATACGAATTTTTGACTTATCCATGGTTTCACAAAAATTGCTCTAAAAAAAAAATGTGAAAGATAATCACAAGCCAAAACATGTGTTTGCAAGACTCAGGATGTACTTACACAATAAAAATAAAACAAGAAGTGTCAAAGTGAAATGTCAGACATTAATTTTCAAACTTAGTACTTAAGGAAATTGGACATTTCATACTTAATAACCTATAGATACAGTATACGCTATCAAAAGCTGATAACAAACTGGAACACTCAACCCCCATAAACTCTCACCAAACAGCCACATGTTATAGTGGCGCCAGTCAGGCAGAGGAACTTAGAACTAAATCATGAGTATAGCAGCTGTCAATTTAGCCCTTATGGCTTACTAATGTTCTAATTGTGCCAATCTAGTAGGATTATTTTGTTAAAATTTATATTATTCTTTGGTATTTTAAATGCATTCATTTTAAAAGTAAAATAAAAATCTAAAAGATGGACAAAAATTTATTAATAAAAATGAAAGGATTTGTTCTGTAAAATTAGGATTCAGTCAAAAGGCTGCACTCAGGACCTAGAAGGCCACATGTAGCCTTAAGGCTATAGGTTCCCCATCCCTGAGTCAGACCCTACCTCATCATCTTCAGCTGCCCGTTTGCCTGTGGCAGCCTCAGCTTCCTCATCTTCATCTCCATCCTCTTCTTCACCTGGGGAGAATCAAGGACCAGGTAAACACCACACTGCCCTCCTACTGTGGCTTCCCGGGGACTCTCCCAGTAACAGATATGTCAGGGTGGATTGTCCCTGGACTTGTCTCTGCTGCCTGGCAAACTGCACAGGTCAGGCACCCACACCCACCCATGTTCTTGTCACAGTGCCAGAGCCCAAGCAGCTGCATGGGCAGAGGCCAGCCCAGCAGATGAGTAGTCAGTGGCTTTCAAAGCTGCCAAGGGAGGCCGGGCGCGGTGGCTCAAGCCTGTAATCCTAGCTCTCTGGGAGGCCGAGGTGGGCGGATCATTTGAGCTCAGGAGTTCGAGACCAGCCTGAGCAAGAGCGAGACCCCATCTCTACTATAAACAGAAAGAAATTAATTGGCCAACTAATATATATAGAAAAAATTAGCCGGGCATGGTGGTGCATGCCTGTAGTCCCAGCTACTTGGGAGGCTGAGGCAGTGATGATTGCTTGAGCCCAGGAGTTTGAGGTTGCTGTGAGCTAGGCTGACGCCACGGCACTCACTCTAGCCTGGGCAATAAAGTGAGACTCTGTCTCAAAAAAAAAAAAAAAAAAAAGCTGCCAAGGGCCCTGTCCAGGGGCAGAGCAAGCGTGTGGGTGGAGTGTGAGCGGGTGTGTGGCACAGCTCCATGTCACTAGCCCAAAACAGCGAAGACCCTGACTCCACAGGTGCAAGGCCACTGTTCCCAGGTACCCCGGTCCCTCCCCAGGGAACCCCCCATCCCTTCCACTCCTGTCAGACAAGGCTACTCACCATCACCTTCTTCCTCTTCCTCCCCACCTTCTTCCTCTTCTTCATCTACCTCATTGTCAGCCTCCTGCTCCCCATTTTCCTCGTTCTCCTCGACAGAACACACACCCAGCAGTTAACCAGCTGGCCCAGGGCTAGAGGGCACAGCTGTGCACCCGACCCCCTCACCCCTCCCCTCCAGGGCTGCCTGATGCTTCCAGAGCACCTAAGAGACCCTTCCAACCAAGGTCCAGTGGCAACCCTGACACCGCAACTGCCCAGGGCCTCGGTCTCCTTTCCCGCCCTGGGCTAAACCCAAAATCTGACCAGGAAACACTTCTTGGCCACTCACAGCGTTCCCATTGGCAGGAGAGACTCGTCCATTCTCTGCCTCCTCCACAACTTCCTTCTCCTTTAAGGCCTTCAAAAGGGAAGAGGGAACCAGTGAGTCTTCTGAGCAGCCCAGGGCAGGCAAAGGGGCTGAGGACTAGAGAGGAAGGGCTGATGTGCGCAGCCAAAGCTAAGGGTCGTGTGTTAGTCCAGGTGTGGTGGCTCACGCCTGTAATCCTAGCACTCTGGGAGGCCGAGGCAGGCAGATTGTTCAAACTCTAGAGTTTGAAACCAGCCTGAGCGAGACCGTCTCTACTAAAAATAGAAAAAAATTAATTGACCAACTAAAATATATATACAAAAAATTAGCCAGGCATGGTGGTGCATGCCTGTAGTCCCAGCTACTCGGGAGGCTGAGGCAGTGGGATTGCTTGAGCCTAGGAGTTTGAGGTTGCTGTGAGCTAGGCTGATGCCACGGCACTCTAGCCTGGACAACAAAGTGAGACTCTGTCCTCTGTCTCAAAAAAAAGCTAATGGTCACGTGTTACCGAATCCGGAAGGATATCGGAGTTCGTGGTCATATTCCCCACGATTTCCCAATTCTCAAACACAGACTAGAACGGGCCCATGTGGGGCTCCCGCTACTCCCTCATCCTTCTTAGGAAAGGAACCACGTGGCACCACAGCCCAAAACCTGTCCGCCAGGCAAACAAGCCCAGGGGACGCTCCGCCCCCCACCCCCTTCCGGGAGGTGGCAGGTACGCCCGTCAATCAGGCGCTGGAGGGCGGGGCCTGGCGCGGCGGGAGAACTCTGATGAGTGGACTAGCCTGGGACGGGCAGGCAGGGAGGCCACCTGGCCAGCCAGAGTCCCTTACAGCCTGGCTCCAAGTCCAGGCCCTGGCAAGCGCAGGTCTCTGAAAAAACCCAAACATCGCGCCGATCCCCCACATCCCGCTGTCCCAGGAGGACACAACCCGTTGCCTAGAAATGGGTGCAGCCGCAGGCGACGTGCCCTAGGCCCAGGGCCCGCCACTGCCTGGACCGACCGGCTGTGCCCCCACCTCTAGCCGTCGGCACAGCGGCTCAGTGTCCTCAGACTTCGCCTCGGGGCGGACCCCAAAGGCAGCTCCGAGTACCCCAAAGCCCAGTAACTATTTCCACCTGGCACACCCAAGCTATCTGCCAACACAAACTGGAGTCCAGTGGCCCAGGTTCAGGGAGTCACTCGGCCAGTGCCCAGTGAGTGGCCCTGGGCCACCTCTCACTGTGTTCCTTCTGGCCCCCAGGCTGGGAGCCACCCACTCTAGCTGCCTGGCAGCCAAGGCCCCAGGAAGTGGGTGGGGGCGAGGAGGCCACAACATGCAAGCCCACAGCCATCACCTGGCAGGCCTTGTGTGGGCCTCTGTGGGCTCCGCTCGCAAGGGCGCGTGGCCCAGGGCCACTAAAGGCATCCCTGGGCCTGGGGACTTGGGGCCATGGGCGGTGCTGGCCTTGCTGTCAAGTCTGACTGGGTTCGCCCGTCTTTGGTTCACAGTGCGGATGAATGGGTATGGGTACCAAGCCAATGACGTGTCAGTCACATATGCACACAAGCAGCTTCATTGCAGGATAGAAGGAAGCTTTACCAAGCAAAAGCACGTTCTGGGGAGGAAAAGGTCTGCTCTGGGCTTGGAGGAGATCCTGAACTTAATGAAATTTCTCCTTTTTATATCGGTTCCCCAATTTTACGCTACGCTACACTGGGGGTGGAACATTCATGATTTTCCTGAGAAAGGGTGGAAGAGTTATCAGAATTGGTACCTCCGCACTATTTGTGCCTGTATGGCTGGCTCCGGAACCATCATGGTGCCGGGTCTGAACAGATGGCAGGGTTGCGAGCTCTCTGCCGGCTCAGTTCCTGCCAGGACCACATTTCCAAGGACTCGTCTGACAAGCTGGCCTCACCGAAGAGAATAAAAATGGAAAAAGCTGGCCAGGCGCGGTGGCTCAAGCCTGTAATCCTAGCACTCTGGGAGGCCGAGGCGGGTGGATTGCTCAAGGTCGGGAGTTCAAAACCAGCCTGAGCGAGACGCCGTCTCTACTAAAAATAGAAAGAAATTAATTGACCAACTAAAAATATATATAGAAAAAATCAGCTGAGCATGGTGGCGCATGCCTGTAGTCCCAGCTACTCGGGAGGCTGAGGCAGTAGGATCGCTTGAGCCCAGGAGATTGAGGTTGCTGTGAGCTAGGCTGACGCCACGGCACTCACTCTAGCCTGGGCACCAAAGTGAGACTCTGTCTCAAAAAAAAAAAAAAAAAAAAAAGCAAAAGCTAACACAGCTGCTCCACACCTGTTTCTGTTATCAGCTGACAGCCATAACTATTCGTTCTTTTTACCCCCTAATAAAACCCCAAACCCTTATCCCAGGGCCAGTGCTTCTCCTTTCCTTCTCGCATGTCGTACCCCTCCCACCTTTGGGAAGTAAACTTTCTTTCTGTAAAACTATTCTAATCTTTAAAGTAACATAAACCTTTTACTTAAAAACTATCCTAATCTTTATGTTGAGAAATCTTTCTCCACCTACATACAAATGCACACTCTAACGTTTTGGTGGCCTGAACAGGGACTTCATTTTTCTATCCCTGGTACATGGAAGTTGAGTCCCTTCTCTGCCTCCACACAAAAAGCTCACTATTCTGCTTCTGTCTTGAGGCTGCTCCTTCCCCTGTTCCATTCTCAGTGGTCTCATTCAGAATTTGGTGAGTCTATTGGTCTCTGGAAGCGGCTATATGCTTGAGGTTGGAAATGGTAGCTTTTGTCTACGTTTGGTCTAAAAGGGAAACCCAGTGCCAGTTCTACCACTCACGGGGTGCGGTGGAGGTACGCTTGCTAAGTGCCTTTTCCCCGTGGGGGGGCTTTGGCGGGCCTTATGCCTCCTCACCGCCCTTATGGGTCTTCACCCAGACCTAGGGATGCCTGGCTATGGGGAAGAACTCGGTGAGGCCTGTTTTCTGGCCAGATCTCTAAGTTTCAGTCTGACTCAAGAGTCAGGGACGCCTGATGTCTGAGCAGAGCTCCAAAGGGCATCTGAGTCAGGGACACCCCCTTAGACCGTTTTTTATATCCACATATGACCATCTCTAAAAAGTCCTTTTCTTTTATTTTGGGCAACGTTCAGCTCCATCCAAAGACTCCCCACTGAGGTGTAAATTAAATAACCAAGAGATTTGGCCCCAAAATGGATTTCTTAATCATACTACTATTCTGCCACTCAATCTTCTATTGGTGCTGGCTTGGCAAGGGCTCTGAAATCCTCTACTTCCAGGCTTTCCTTGAACTTGCTAAAGTTCAAGTTTCCTGATCTTCATTCTGCCTGCCACATGTCACTTCTTACTCCTGGCATCTCTCCCACTGTCTTCGCCTTCCAGATGATGTTTCCCTTTCAGCTGTCCCTCCTTCTTATTCTCCATCACCACTCTTGGCTTGGCCACACTCTCTCTGGCTGGCTGTTCCAAATGCCTCCCCCACCTGTATACTAGTTCCCTCTCTAGGAGGCTGACTGGTCACAGAGCATTGTAAATTACTCAGAGCCAAGATAAAACTCCAGCCCTTTATCTGTCATGACTGAGGCCACTCGCTCTTTACTAATTTAGATCCTGACACCAGAGAGGGACAATCCTACCAATATACTTCATCTCCCAGTCAATGCGATATTCGGCGAAAACGCCAAAAACTTGAAAAGGGACTTACTGTTTCATAAGCGGAACGTTTAAATCTGGTCTTCAAGGTCTTTGATAACAGAGATAAAAGGAAGAAAAGAGAAAGCGGGACCAGCAGTGGGCCCCGAGAGCAGAAAGAAGTTTGCCAGATGGTGGCTACCACTATAGAAAGAGCTTTTCATTGACAGAGTTACCCTGGGGGCTCAGGCAAAAAGACCCCAGGACCATGCTCTTCTCCGGGGACTAAGGCCAGCTTTTGCTACAACCAGCTAGGCCCCTGGAGTAAGCCGTGTCACAGGAGGCCTCCGCCGACCGACCCTGCCCTCTCTGCAAACGGAGGGCACTGGAAGCAGGAGTGCTCTCTCCTTAAAAACAGGGGACCGCACTCACCTTCCGAAACCGGTGGGCCCCCCTGAGCCGACATCACCACACCCACATGTCTTCTGGGACTGCTTCAGTCTAACGGCCAGACCCCAGCTTCACAACCAACTTCACTTCACAACATCGAGATGGCCGAGCCTTGGGTAACACTCTCTCTGTCACAGGTAAGCAAACTGATTTTAATAGACAACGGAGCGACTAACTCTGCTCTTCCTGAATTTTCAGGGCCTCTATTTTCCTACCCTACCTCCATCGTCAGAATGGAAGGCAAATTGTAAACCTGTGTGTACTCTACAGCCCCTCGGCTCCTTTTTAATGTTTCCCAATTATCCCTCTACTAAAAAATGATCCTTTGGTTCAGTAAAACACCCAACTCCTTTAACAAGTCCTCTGGCTTCCTTTCTCAGGCTCGTGGAAAAAGAATTAACTGAGACTTTACATACAACCTTCTTTTTTCCTTCATCTAGGCCTAATATCTTAACTCTATGCTTTCAAAATATAAATTTAGGGGGAAAGTGAGAGCAAGATAGAGCGTGACTAGTAAAGTAGGAGGGGGAGATGCAGAAATGCAATGCATGTAGAAACATACTTTTGGTAAGAAAGGTTAAACAAAGCTTAAGTATGTGGTCAGTGGTCCATGCAAATCGAGATAAGGTTCATAGACAGGAATGTATAAAGAAATGTTTTATGTGATCAAGTGACTATAATTAAAAGGGAAATTTTCTGATTAAAGCAACAAAGGTTTCTGTTCTCAGTTATGGGGTTTGTACAGAGGGAGATTAAAAATAAAGAATTTATCAGCCACCTTAGGACAAATTATTCAGAAGACTAAAATATCATGACACAACAAAAGTCTCTAAGTTCTTTAGCTTAAATGGTTAACAATGTTTATATTTGCTACAACTCTACAAACTAAATCCAAGAATGTAGTAACTCAATGCCTATAAGTTAATTTTTTAGCCTCACCTTTGATATTTTGGCTTTTACTCTTATGTTGCCTAAAAAATTTTAAAGAGTTGATGGTCCTTGCTTTATTCAGAACTATTGGTTCTTGTCCTAGGAATTTGTCATTTGGGATCCTAATTTTGATTCAAGCACCTATGGCTTTAATAATATCCTGTGGTATATATGGCTCTTAAAGGATCTTCTCCATTGCCTTTTTATCCCAAAATTAATCTCAATTGGCTTATCTGTGCATTTGCAAAAGCAGAAAACCAACTGTTCTGTTTATAAATGAGAGAT
Source organism: Mirza zaza (assembly GCA_008750895.1). NCBI lineage: Eukaryota > Metazoa > Chordata > Mammalia > Primates > Cheirogaleidae > Mirza > Mirza zaza. The sequence goes on from VSMD01065077.1 coordinate 17,092, forward strand.
TGAGTTCCTCTGCTCCAAAGAGAAAGAGTAATCTACTCCCAGCCAAAAGCCACCCCTGGGTGACGGAGGGGCAGGGGATGAGTGGGAGTTGCCTGGGGTGATTCTCGGTGGCACGAGTGACCCTATAATATGAACCACTCCACCAACAAAATTAAAAGAAGGCTCATCTAGGAAACGCATATAAGAGCTGAACACTCAGTGTTTTGAGCCCTCTTAGAAGTAATAGACCCCCGGCCAGGCGCGGTGGCTCACACCTGTAATCCTAGCACTCTGGGAGGCTGAGGCAGGCAGATTGCTCGAGGTCAGGAGTTCGAAACCAGCCTGAGCAAGAGCGAGACCCCATCTCTACTATAAATAGAAAGAACTTAATTGGCTAACTAATATATATAGAAAAAATTAGCCAGGCATGATGGCACATGCCTGTAGTCCCAGCTACTCAGGAGGCTGAGGCAGTAGGATCGCTTGAGCCCAGGAGTTTGAGGTTGCTGTGAGCTAGGCTGACACTACGGCACTCACTCTAGCCTGGGCAACAAAGTGAGACTCTGTCTCAAAAAAAAAAAAAAAAAAGGAAATAATAGACCCCCCAAAAGAGAAACTGAGACATGTAAGAGGGTGAAAATGACTCAGTGGTGAAACACTGTTGAGTCCCACCTACAAATGGCATACTCTGATCCACTACACTAAACCCTAGACTAGTTTGGCTGCTTCTTTGAAAGAAAAGTGGAAAACAAATCATTCAAAAATGATTAAAAATAAGAATGACCCCACTGGACACCCCAGTTGGTTTATGATGCCTCTATTTATAAGTATTTGTATAAATGGAAGGGTTCAAAGACATGCCATGCTTTCTGTCACTCCAGCTGGTTATGGCCAATCCTTGTGTACAAGTTTTAACTAAAAGACAAATTACATCAAAAAGTTCAGAGCTCAAATGGTCAATCTGCTGCTATAGGGTTAAAATGAAGAGTTTGTTAAGCTATTTTCTCTTCTGCCTGCTTAAAACTGCAGTTGCTAAGTTATTGGTGCTGAGATAAAGTTCACTAAATCAAGCTTACTTGGAGCAGCCAGTTTCAACAACAATATAAATGTTTTAAAAACTCATTTAAAACTAAAGAAAGGCGGGACACAGTGGCTCATGCCTGTAATCCTAACACTCTGGGAGGCCAAGGCGGGTAGATTGCTCAAGGTCAGGAGTTTGAAAACTAAAGAAAAAGATTCAGTTTGTTTCCTTATTGATTTGTATTCCAGCTTGTCTATACCAGGTCTTATGATTGTTTGAGAAGCTGAGTCTCTATCAAAGAGAAAACTTTTTTTTGCCTCTTGAAATCTTTTGATTATCAGTTTAGCTAGATAAATGACTATACTTTTATGGCAACCTGTGATCCTGTTTTGTGACAAGTGTTTTATGCTACATTATTTAATATGGTCAAAAAATTTCTCATACAGTTGCTAAGAGTCCATTTTTCCCCGATTCGAGGTACTAGTTTTTCTTATTCACATTCCATCACATCATACTGTTCACTCATGACCCTGGACACATCCTTGCTAATTCAAGTGCTCTTTTCATGATTTGTTTTCCACAGTCCACATGACAGCTATTGAGTAAATAACAAATTTACCTGATATCTCCAAGATCTAAAACTACTAAATCCCACCTAGCTCAAACCTGTTATTCACTGCCAAAGCCCTGCTACTAAAAAATCCTCCTTCTAAGCCCAGGGACTATCTGAAAAGAGATGGGCATGTGAGATTGTAAGGGTCGATTTCCAGAGATGGAAATTAGTTCAGACTCTACATCTCCCCTAGGGTGTCTTTGTTCCTTAGCCCCTCTAAACTTATGTATGGGCATTCTGTTCTCCTGTCCCCTTTCACCTCAGTTTCCACCTTTGCCCTCCATTTGACACCTACCTGCCAGCAGTAAAACTCACTATAGCCATCTTCCACCTCAACCTCTTAATTTTTATAGACTGCAACATTTACAGCCTGGAGACTATGTTTTACTTAAAGATCCCCCAGTACTACAAACTAAGCCCATTCCACCCTTCATAGAGAGTTTCTCTTAAATAATTCTCACTACTCCCACTACAGCTGAGCTTCTGGGGATCCTATTCTGGATTCATCTCTCCCAACTCAAACCTACAGATCCTCCAGAAAAACCTGCTTCCACACACTGCGAACCCCCTGAAAATCCACCAACCTGCACCTGCCAGCCCATCACAGATACCAGGCTCGGATTCACTCAACAAAAGCCTCAAAACCATTAGCTTTAATAATATGCTGTGGTATATATGGCTTCTTATCCCCCTTTTCTTCCTATTTATACTTCTCTTGCCGCTCTATGAATATTGCCACATCCGAGCTTACATAGCAGGCCTCATCTGTCCTTTGCCCATGCTGGGAACCCTAACATTCAAAACTGCAAACTCGTCTCCCCAAGTGTGGCCTCAGTTTTCTTAGTTAACAGATTTCTTGGGGGCCCTAATGGCTCTGTTTCTGATATTCATATTAGGACCCTACATTCTATCTGATAACATTCATACAAAACCAAATTCAAGCCCTAAATGTTTCTCCTTTGTTTGTTTTTTTTTTTTTTGAGACAGTGTCTCACTTTGTTGCTCAGGCTAGAGTGAGTGCAGTGGCGTCAGCCCAGCTCACAGCAACCTCAAACTCCTGGGCTCAAGTGATCCTATTGCCTCAGCCTCTCGAGTAGCGGGGATTAACAGGCATGCGCCACCATGCTTGCCTAATTTTATATATATATATATATATATTAGTTGGCCAATTAATTTCTTTCTATTTATAGTAGAGACGGGGTCTCACTCTTGCTCAGGCTGGTTTCGAACTCCTGATCTTGAGCAATCTGCCCGCCTCGGCCTCCCAGTGTGCTAGGATTACAGGAGTGAGCCACCACGCCTGGCCAAGCCCTAACTGTTTCTCTACAGTGAAACCCCCATTCTGCCTCTAATCTCACTTTTAAGACCATACTCTTTTCAACCCCTGCCCCTTCATGACCCTCAGATGGACTCTCCACAGGAACATCTCTACCTCCCTAAGCCAGTAGGAAAAAGTTACAGGAGATGAGACCTCTGTCCAAGTTCCCCAGTTTCTGAGTTCACTAATAAAGAATTTTAATTTTGGCCAGGCACGGTGGCTCACGCCTGTAATCCTAGCACTCTGGGAGGCCAAGGGGGGCGGATTGCTCGAGGTCAGGAGTTTGAAACCAGCCTGAGCAAGAGCCAGACCCCGTCTCTACTATAAATAGAAAGAAATTAATTAACCAACTACTATATATATAGAAAAAATTAGCTGGGCATGATGGCTCATGCCCTTAGTCCCAGCTACTTGGGAGGCTGAGGCAGGAGGATCACTTGAGCCCAAGAGTTTGAGGTTGCTGTGAGCTGGGCTGATGCCATGGCACTCACTCTAGCCTGGGCAACAAAGTGAGACTCTGTCTCAAAAAAAAAAAAGAATTTTAATTTTAACCAAAAAGAGTGGGTGGATGAAAGGATGGCCTCGTTAATAAACTACCTAACAAGGAAAGACAAACTATCAAACAGAAAAGTAAAAGGAATAAACTCACAACACATAATCATCCCTTTGAAGAGAAAGATCACAGCACAACTGCCACTTTGTTTGATCAAAGGGCTTAAATTGTTTTTGGGAGTTTTTCCTACATCCTTGAAGAACCCTGAACAGACAGTAGGGATGCCGCTTTCTACCTCATTTCTTGCCAGAAATACATTTCCAAGGACTCTGACAAGCTGGCCTAGCAAAAAGAAAAAAAGGGAAAAAGCAAACACTGCTGCTTCATACCTGTGTTTGTTATCAGCTGACAGCCATAACTATTTTTTCTTTCTCTTTACCCCCTAATAGAAACACCAAATCCCTTATTCCAGGGCGGACACTTCTTTCTCATGTGTCGAGCCCTTCCCATCTTCGGGAAATAAAATAAACTTTCTTTCTTTAAAACTATCTAATCTTTTTTTATTATTTCAGCATATTATGGGGGTACAAATTTCAAGGTTACAGATAATGCTCTTGTCCCCCCCCCACGTCAGAGCTTTTAGCGTGACCATCCCCCGGACGGTGCACACCTCACTCGTTATGTATGTATCCACCCGTCCCCTCCTCCCCCTCCCCCCTGCCCAAAACCCGATAAATGTTATTCTTACATGTCCACTTAGGTATTGATCCGTTAATACCAATTTGCTGGTGAGTACACGTGGTGCTTGTTTTTCCATTCTTGGAATACTTCATCTTAAAACTATCTAATCTTTAAGGTAAAATAAGCTTTTTACTCAAAACGATCCTAACCTTTGTGTTGAGACATCTTTCTCCACACGCGTAGGAATTCACACCCTAGCAAGTGGGTTGCCTGGGGGCCCCGCCTCGGGGCGGGAGGGCTCCGAGGGAGCGAGCCCCAGCGGCCTCAGGGCAGCCCCGCGGGGCGCGGACCCCGAGGGCGCGGCGCCGTCAGCCTCACCTCAGAGGTGGTCTGGGAGCTGGTGTCCACGGGGGCGTCGGCCATGGTGGGGCGCGCCGGTGATGCGGGGGACAGCCACGCGAGCGCGGGTTCGGGGACTCTGGCGGTCAAGCTGCGGAGTCCGCGGCGGCGGCGGCGGCGAGCAGGAAGCCGGCACCAGGACAATGCAAAGATGGCTTTCCACAGCAGCCAGAACCGGTCCTATAGACTAGAGGACCGTACTCTGCCTCCATTGCCCGAGCCCTATTGGGTGAGCGCAGGGAGAAGGCGCTCGCTGATTGGCTCGATTCCGAACAATGGCCAAGCGCGCTTAAAGCGGCAGAGCCTCTCCGCATCCCGCGCTGCGCGGTCGTCGCCGCACTGTCGTTCTAGCTAGGCCTGAGATTGCGGGCTCTCAACCGCGCGGCGCCGAGGACGCGGCGGGGAGCGCGGGCGCGCTGGGGACGCGCGCTCCCGCCGCTGTTTTGCTGGGGCTGCTGACGCAGAAAGCCAAAGCGCGACAAAGCTGCCCGCCGGGCGCCTCCATCCTCCTCCTCCCCGCTGCGGCTCGGAAGGAGGGGGAGGGAAGAGGAGCGGGCGAGCGCGCACGACGGCTGCCAGCGAGGGGGTGGGGGAGGGGGCGCAGGGCCCCGCGCAGTGTCACCCACCAGCGCCTGGGCACCTCCGACCAAGAATTGCGCCGGTGCTAGTGGACGGTACCGCACGACGTGCAACAAGGTCACGAAGCCAAGACCCCCGCACCTGGGCGTCCAGTCCCTCACCCCCGGCCCCCCCTAGTCCCAGGTGCTTCCGGAGGCGAGTGACCTCCACGCCCACCACCAACCAGTTCCAGTGTCCGCTGGTTGGGCCAGCGACGAGTGGGCACTGTGCCAAACACACACTTGGGGATTCCTGCAGCCAGTTGAGGGCTCCTGCCCTCCAGCAGGATAGCGTGTGGGTCCCGCGCGCCTCAGCTGGCTGTCACTCCTCTGCTTTTACACCTGCACGGCTATGGTCTATGGTTGGCTTTTGCACCAAGCAGTCACTGCCATGGAAGGTCAGAGCACCTTCCTTCCATGGTCCCTCCAGGTCCTCGAGTCTACCCCTCTCCCACCCCACTTCTGGGCCGAGATGACACCTGAACATTGCAGGGTTGTTGGCCTACCTCTTTTGCTGTTTCTAAATGGACTATTGTTCCTGTCCCTTGTCACTTCCACTCATTGGTGCATCTTATACCCTTTGCTAACTACACAGCAGGGGATTTGAAGGAGTTTGCTCTTCAAGTTCCCCCCCCAATACAAGCTGATATGCCCTGTGGGAGCCCACATTTCCTGGCCCAGGTCTGTTCACAGGCCAAGCTGCACTGGACTTAGTTCCAACTGTTCTCAGGAAGCGGCTACACGTGGCCTCCAGGCAAGTTTTCTTTGTAGGTAATTTTCCCAGGGACACTTCGGGGTTGCCAACACTCCACACTCTCTAGTTGGCCCAAAGGCCTCTCCCGGCCCACCCGAGTCACACATTTATTTCCTCTGCCTGGCCAGTAGGCTCTTAAGTTTGCAACCTAAGCCTGCTCCTAAGCCACTTCCAGCATGTTCCTCATTGGTTATCTCACATTTCTGCTTGATTCCCAAAACACCAGACAAAATATACATATGCTGCTTTAAGCTGCCTAGGATCAAATCCCAGCCCCGACATTCGCACTAGCTGTGTGAATTGGGTGAGTGACTCCCCTACACTTAAAATATGGGGACGATAATAATAGTACCTATCTATCAGGGTTATTGTGAGAACTGAATGACTTAATGTCAGAAAGTGCTTCAAATAGTGTCGGGCACATCCAGGAAAACCATAGTGTTCCCAGGACCCCATCTTGGGGTCTGTACCTACATAGGTGGGTTTTACCATGTTTGGAGGACTCTGGACGAAGGAACACTGTCTTCAGCAAACTCTACCCGAGTTCAGTGGGAAATGAGGGCACTGGCCTCGCCGAGTTTCTGGAAGCCTAGGTGCCCGACATGCTTGGCAGCCCCGCTGGCCTCAAAGGAATGGCAGACCCTGGCTGGCAGGTAGGGTGGAGCACTTCTCAGAAACTCCCCCCTTCCTGCCCTTCAGAAACCCAGTTTCTGAAGGAGTTTCAGGCTGCGGTTTCCTTGCCCAGGCGTCAGGGCCTGGGAGCTGCCACGGGCCTTTCAACCCTCCCGCCCGCTGAGCCCGGCAGGGATTGTGTAAGAGCCCCCCACGCCAGCTCCCTCCGTCAGCACGCCCGGGCCTGCCCGTCCTCCCGGGGAGCCGGGCCAGAGGACCAGGCTCCTGGGACCCACACAGGTCTAGCCACCCTGGGAGGCTCCTACCTGGCAGGGAGAGGGTGGGGAATGTCTCTTGATGTTCCAGGCCTGTCCCCAAGGCCTGTGGAGCCTGCGTGTGAGCCGAGGTACGGAAGCTGGCAGAGGCGAGTGTGCAGTATACACAACAGATGCCACCACGTCCTGGCCAGGGGGTCACCATGTGGTTTTTCACTCCCTGTGCACATGCCCTCTTTGGTGTCTCCAGAAATCTTCCGCCTGCCTGTGCCAGCTCCTGGCCCTCATACCCGCATCCCTCCGCACGCCTGCACCTATGTGCACAGCCGAGTCCCGTGGGTGTCTTGCTTCAGCTCTGCTTACAGTGTGTGGGTGGGTGGCTCAGCCTCACGCCGAGGCAGGTGAGGGTGCTGCTCCGGGGAGCACGTGAGCGCACACCTGGGCCCTGCCTGTGATGCCTGCAAGAGCGTTGCACCTGAGGGACAGCAGGACACCTCTAGGGGACTTCCTGCCACAGGGCCCGACTCGAGAGCCCAGGAAGACCAGGAGCCCTGAGGAGGCCCAGCTGAGGGTCTGTGTGCCCGCGCCAAGCCAGGGGGCCCAGGTGAGCTTGAGGAGCGGCAGGCCCTGGGACACCTGCAGCTGACTCTCTCCTCTCTGTTAGTCCCATGTGGGGCTTTCTACCCCCCTCTCACCCTGGCAGGGAAGCCTCCCCCACCCCAGTTTGCGGGGAGAAGGTCTGTGGCGTGGAGGGCACAGGCAGACGGAGGCCACATGACCAGCAGGACTGGCTCACTCCCCTGCCACAGGGGAGTACAGACAGGGTGACCAGCGGTCCCTGTTTGCCAGGGACTGACGGACTCTCGGGCTGCGGAACTCTCAGTGCTACAACAAGAAAAGTCCTGGGCACACTGGGACACGTTGGTCACACTGGTCCACTCCTTATTCACACACTGGGGAGAATGACATTTCTGAAGAAAGGTGTGGCCACCATGAAGAAGAGTCCTTGTGGCCCTCGACCCAAAAGCAGCCTCCCACTCGGATCTGCTCTCTGGGCCACCAGGACCCAGGGAGCGGGAGCAGAGGCGCAGGGGAGCTGCGGTTTGCAGTGGCGGAGCAGAGGGCCAGGGGCGGGGCCAGATCACACAGCCAGCTGCTGCCTGTGGGTCAGGACCTCCTGGGAGGGCGCTGGGCTGCTCTGGTCCAGGAGGGTCGCTAATCAGGTCCCCAGCACGGAGCTCTGTCCTTTCTGCATTTGGGGGGGGAGGGGAAGTGAGCATCTCCAGAACGAAGGGAGGAGATTTCCCAGGCTCCTCTCTGACATGCTCTTTCCTCCCAGAGGGTTCTGAGAATCTCACAGGGAAAAAGTGAGGCTCTCACTTGAACAATCCTGTAGGAAAATCCCCAAACAGGACACAGCGTTGCCCCCAAACTAAACCCCCCAGGGCAGGGAAGGGCAGGCCAGGCAGGCCCCTTTCCTGGGAAGCAGGAGCCCCACACGCATTTCAGCCTGAGGGAGAGCGGCACTCACACGCCTGGCACCATAGCTGTCCTGGGCTTTCCCCAGCTTCGGCTGCTTCTCTTGGGCCCAGCAGGTTGTAGCGGCCTTGACTGGGGGCCACACCCGGCCCCTCCCAGCATCGTTCTTCTGCTGACACCTTCCTCTCACGGTTGTGGTGCCATGAGAGTGTCACCTCCAAAGCACCGGCCAGACACCTGCCCAGCCATGTGGCTGCCCGCATGGTCCCCCAACTCCCTCTTGCTAACCAGAGGAGAACAAGGCCAAGCTCCCAGGGACAGGGCGGCGTGGCCGTGTGTCCCACTCTCACCTGGACTGTTCACAGGGCCACAGTGCCCTCAGGCACAAAGTCCTTGGCCAAGACATGGTTTTGAGAACCCAAAGTATTAATCACCTTGGCATTAGTCAGTCTCCTCTTGGGCCCTCTTCGTTCCTCAATTAGGATTTTCAGGATGATGTGTTCCAGAATGTTCCTCAGGAGTCTCCACTCTCTAGAGGCTAAATTTGGACGCAGGAACATTCATGAGGGAAAGTAAAGGGTGTTTCAGTACCTGCAGAAACAGGTGAAAGAGAAATTAGACGTTAACGTTTGTCAGTGCGCCTACATGAACTGAAACCGCAGTCAAAGCAGGGACAGATGGGCGTCTGGAATCAATCTTCGCCGAGAACCTCGGCTTTTAAAGCTTCCAGCTTCCTGGCAAACTGTCGCTGGCAATAGGAGGGGTTCCCTGTGTCTCCCCCCTCCATCCCCCTCACTGTGTTTCCACCTGGGCGGGAGCTCACGTGGGGGACTCACTCCCAGGCAAGGTTGACGCTGGTCCTAAGCAGGTCCCTTTCCACCTCCACCTGAGTCCCGTCATCTGGGGCTGAGACGGGATTTCTGAGCATGGGCAGTCACGGCGGGGTACGGCGGGGGCAGGTCTGCTTGTGCCCCACTCAGCAGGGCCCTGGGCCTTGTTCAGACAGCTGTCCATCATGAGGAAAGGATCAAGCACCTGCCCTGAATCTAAGGGAACTGGCCCAATGTTGCTAAGTCCCCTTCCCAGGGTGTTGAGACTTACATCGCGCCAGTGCTGTAAGAGCAGACAGAAAACAAGCACACCTCAAACAGCCACGCCACACGCCCCTGCCGTGGGAGCCTCCTTCTACACATGGGGACACTGGGCCAGAACGGGCCATGGTCAGGAATAGAGCCCCGGTGGCCCTGGTGGTCCCGTCTCCAAGCTGCCCTCCTGCCTCCCCCAAAATGACTGGGGCCGTGGCTGACATCAGCTCTGAAAACTCAGAGACCAGGGCACACCAGAGTGGCCGGAGCATTTCCGGGCACAGGTAGGGCTCGGCGAGCCCCTGAGGCCAGGGTGAGGGTGAGGGGCAGAGCAGGGGTGAGAGTCTGACCAGCTCCAAGCAGACACTCCAGTGGTGCCTTTCCTCCTTGGTGCACGTTACGGGGCTAGACCCTCAAGACCTACCTGCCCCACCCGCGGCTCAGCAGCCGGCCACAGCCACAGCCCGGGCACCTGTAAATGTAGGGGGTAGAAAGGCCACCAGGAGAATGGCAGGTCCTGTAGGCTCTGGGCTAGACCTTATTCTGAGTCCTAGACACACACTAACTCAGCTCAATTCTATGAGGCCTGCTGTTATACCCACCTTACAGAGAGGGAAACTGAGGCAAAGGATGGGTAGGCATTACCCAAAGTCATACAGTTATTAAGTGGCAGAGCTGGGATTTGAACTCATGCCATCTGCAGTTGCAGATGCAGCCCTCAGCTTTCAAGGGGAAAAGTCACTGGCCATAAGCAACCACACCACCAGCACGGTCACGGTGGTCCTCTGGCCACCCCATCCGCTCCCACGTCCCGGAAGGACCTGGAGGTTTCCTCTGCTGATGGAAAGGAGTTTTATTTTCACAACCCGAAGCCCTTGTTCCCCAGCAGATGCCACTCGGCTGGCACGGGGGATGGAAGGCTGCCCAGATGCGTGATGTCTCCTTGTCAGGGAAGGTGTTTCTGGCGGGACCTGTGACCTGGGGGAAGGGCATCATGCAACCGTTCTTGCCAGGGGCTCAGCGGAAAGTTGGCCTCCTGCAGACCAGCGCGGGCAGGCGCCCCCTGGGGGGTTTCAAGGCCTCAGTAGCCGGTTGGTCTCCACCTCCTTGCTCTAGGGCTGTGGGCCTGGAGGTACAGCACTGAACAAGGTTCCTTTTAGGGGACCCACAGGACACACGTCTCTCGGGCCTCAGCACCAGCAGGACAGTGTGGCTGGGTGGTTAGGAGCACAGGCCCCAGGGCCCCCCTGTGGGGCCAAGAGCCTCCGCTGTGCGTGGAGCTCCGGTCCGCAGGCGACAATCAATGCTCCAGGACTCCACGAGCTCTGTGCAAACGCCGCCCAGCACCGGGTCCTCTGGTGGTGTGGGGAGGCCACATGCCTCTTGTCACTCCCCAGCCAGCTTTCGTCACCAGGGCAGGCTGGGCTGCTCCTCAGTAGCTCGGTTCATTTCCCCTTTACGGCCCCTCAGGTCTGGGACTAATCACGTCCCCTCTGTCCCCCTGCACTCCCGGCTCCTCGGTCGCCCCAAGGCTGTGGACCAGCGCTGCTCCTGCCGCCCTCTGCTTCCTACCCTGTTTCCTTACCTAACTTCTTCAGTGGCTTTATTCCCCAAATGTCCTTTAGGTA
>VSMD01065078.1:0-22608 GCA_008750895.1 Mirza zaza
ACTCTGTCTCAAAAAAAAAAAAAAAAAAAGAGAGAGAGGGCAAGACCCCATCTCTACTATAAATAGAAATTAATTGGCCAACTAATATATATAGAAAAAATTAGCCGGGCATGGTGGCGCATGCCTGTAGTCCCAGCTACTCGAGAGGCTGAGGCAGCAGGATCGCTTGAGCCCAGGAGTTTGAGGTTGCTGTGAGCTAGGCTGACGCCATGGCACTCACTCTAGCCTGGGCAACAAAGTGAGACTCTGTCTCAAAACAAAACAAAACAAAAAACCTTACACTAATAAGAAAATAAACATAAAAATATGAGTCAAAGTTAGGAAAAGAAAAAAATGGGGAAATTTAAAAGCAGAAGTTAAAGCAGACATGAGTTAAAAGAAATAGAACAAGTGAATGAATAAATAAAATACTTCGTTGAATAAAAATTAAGACAGACAAACCACTAGGTAACTTAAAAGAAATAAAATCATATATATACAAAATTAAAAATAGAATAATGATCAAAACAGGAAAATGTAATTTTAGGAGGAAACTTTTTATAATGATAGAAATAAACTTGAACACCTAGAAGAACGTATAATTTTCTAGGAAACTAAAATTTACCAAAACTTTATTTATCACCTCAATGACAATAGAAAGTCTAAACAGATCAATTTCTAAAGAAGTAGAATGGTGGCTGGGCACGGTGGCTCACGCCTGTTATCCTAGCACTCTGGGAGGCCGAGGCGGGTGGATTTCGAAACCAGCCTGAGCAAGATCGAGACCCCCTGTCTCTATCATAAATAGAAAGAAATTAATTGGCCAACTAATATATATAGAAAAACTGAGCCGGGCATGGTGGCTCATGCCTGTAGTCTCAGCTACTCGGGAGGCTGAGGCAGTAGGATCGCTTGAGCCCAGGAGTTTGAGGTTGCTGTGAGCTAGGCTGACGCCATGGCACTCACTCTAGCCTGTGCAACAAAGCGAGACTCTGTCTCAAAAAAAAAAAAAGTAGAATGGGTTATCCAACCCCTCCCCTCCCCAGAAGACACTAAGGCCAAAAGTCTCATTGACTTTTACCAAACCTTAAACACCAGGTTATCTTGATGCTGCTGAAATTACTCCAGATCACTGAAGGAAAATCTCCAAACTCCTTTTAAGAATAACATTTACACCAAAACCTGATAAGATTGCTTTTAAAAAAATAAACTACAAATCAATCTTATTTAAAACTATCAGTGTTGGCAGGGTGCGGTGGTTCACCCCTGTAAAACTCAGCACTTTGGGAGGCTGAAGCAGGAGGATTACTTGAGGCCAGGAGTTTGAGACCAGCCTGGGCAACATAGTGAGATCCTGTCTGTACAAAAACATAGAAAAAATAGCCGGATATGGTGGTGTGCACCTCTAGTCCCAGCTATTCGGGAGCCTGAGGCAGGAGGATTGCTTGAGCCCAGGAGTTGAAGTTGCAGTAAGCTATGATGATACTACTGCACTCTTGCCCAGGCAACAGAATGAGACCTTGCCTTAAAAAAAACAAAAACAAAAACCCCAAAAACCTATCAATGTTAATAATTATAAGTAAATATTAGTGACAGAACCTAATAATTAATTTAAAAAATCATGCACATGATATTTTTAATCATGTGGGTTTCTTCCAAGTGTTCTTGCATACAGTGATACAAGGTTCATTCAATATTAGGAAGTCTATTAATTCATCAGATTAGTAGGTCAAAAGAGAAAAATAAGAATGTGTGCTGAGAAGACATTTGACAAAATTAAACATTCATTCCCAATTATTAAAAGAGACTCAAAAAGAGGAATGAATGGATACTTCCTTAACCCGATTTTAAACACACACACACATAACCAATGTTAATTTCTTAGTTTTTATAAATGTACCAGGGTTGTATAAAATGTTAACATTAAGGAAAACTGAGTGAAAGATACACAAGAATTCTCTATACTATCTTTGCAACTCTTTATATTTCTAAAATTATTTCAAATTAAAAAGTTAAAAACTTAAAAAACACATACATTTTGGTCCCAAAGCCACCATCTTAACAAGAAATCACTGGAGGCATTTCCACTAAAGTTAGGAACAATATGAGAACACCCACTACTGCTGCTATGATTTAACATTTTATTGGTCAATTATATTAAAAAAGAGAAGGAAATTAGAGATCTAAAAATTGTAAATAGAGAGGAAAAACAAATCCTCTTTGCAGATTTCTATTTTCAGGATATATACTTGAAAAAAAAACCCCAAGAGAATTAATAGAAATACTAACTCAAACATTAAGAGAACTGTATAAGGTCGCAGGATATAAAATTAACATACAGAAAGTAATAGGCTTCAAATATATAAATAAAAGCCAGCTAGAATTTATAAAAGAAGAGGATTCCTTTTACAATACAAATGAAAAAGATAAAATTTTCTCTCTGACACAGCCATGGCCTGCATGGTTGGTGATACCAAGGCCAGAGGATGGGACACTTGGCCAGTATGATAGGGACATTAATTATATACAGGAGGGCTGAACAGGTAAATAAATATTTTGAGAATAATGACAGCCAGGTTTTGTTAAGTGTTGGCAAAGGGGATTACAAGAACAGAAAGAAAGAAGTCAGGAGTAACCCCTAGAGTGTTGGATTGAAATTGAAATTGTATCAGTGTGAACTCAGTTTTTCAAAGATGTAGACAGATACAGAAATAGACATAAATGTGTGTATGTATATGTATGTATGCACATACATATATTTCCTAGTTCTGTCCTTTGGCAGAGCCTAAAGTAATGACACTTTGGTGTGGACTTAGCCCCAGATTTTAGTCTCTGTATTCTAACTTCTTAGTTTCTGAATTCTTAATTATCCACAACAGAAGGAAACCAGGACTTCTTGGAAAAATGACTGATTCCAGAGCAGGTAAAATATAAAATGAACCTAGAACATCTTGTGACTTCAAATAAGGACATGCTCAGGAATGATAGGAACATGCCAAAAGGACATAGGAGCTAGCTTGAAGGGTCTCCTACTGGCCAGCCTGAAAGAATTTGAGCATTTAAATAATTAATGATAGTGAATAAAACAGGAACAAATAGTCATAGTGAATAAAATGGGATCTCTACTGAAATAAATAATTAACTAAATAAATATGGAAAAAAGGAATGTTCTACCTTATAATAGAATGCCAATTAATCTTAATTACTAATAAGTACAAATTACTTATCAATTATCCTCACCAAGAAGAAGTCCTGTTGACATTATCTTGCAGTGATATGGAGAGATATACAGATAGATATCTTAATCAAGTTAATGTCACCAGCAATGGGACAGATGTGCCTACCAACTCACATGAGGCACTGAGAACACACCATCACTTCTGTGGTGGTCCTGAGAAAGATGTATAACCTGGCTCAAGTCATGAGAAAATGATTACAAACCCAAATTGGCCTATATACTTCAAAACTATCAATCAAGGTCATAAAAGACAAAAAAATACTAAGGAACTATAGTATGTGGAAGTACATGACAACCCTATGCAACACATAATCCTGGATAGGATGGTGGTCCTATAACGAAGGTTATTAGGACAACTGGTGAAATTTGAATGGAGTCTCTGGATTACATACTTTTTTTTTTGAGACTGAGTCTTGCTCTGTTGCCTGGGCTAGGGTGCCATGGCATCAGGCTAGCTCACAGCAACCTCAAACTCCCGACCTTGAGGGATCCTCCTACCTTGGCCTCCCAGAGTGCTAGGATTACCTGCGTGAGCCACTGCACCCGGCCAGGATTATATACTATTATATCTATTTCTTGGTTTTGATAGTTACACTGCAGTTTTGTTGGACAGTGTCCTTGTTTTTAGGAAATACTCAGTGAATACTAAAAGGGTAATGAGGTATCATGTCTGCAACTCACTCTCAAATGGTTCAGAATAAAAGTAATTATAAACATAGAGAATAAAGTACATGCTCAAACTTAACAATTGGGTAATCTTTGTTGAATGAAGAGAATTTGGGAGATCTTTATATACTCTTGCAACTTTTTCAGTAAGTTAGAAATTATTTCAAGCTAAAAAATTAAAATGAAAATACCTAGGCAAAGCTTACTAAAAAATTCACAAAATCGTTTTGAGGAAACTTTGATCTTGCTGACATATCAACAGACATACAAAACAGGTTTATTCATTTGCAGCATTTTTGTTAGAGTAAAATGGAAGCAAATATCCATCAGTAAGAACTGGTTGGATTACCATACAGCTATATAATAAAATACTATGCACATGAACAGAAAGAACGAAAAAGGTTTTTACTTTCATGAAAAATCTGCATAATGTATTTTTAAATTAAAAACAAGGTGTTAAGACAGTAATGAATGCAACTGAGTATGCCACAGTATGCTGCTTTTTGTGAAAGACAGGAAATAAGAATGCATATTCATATTTGTCTGTATTTGCATAGGAACTCCAGAAAGGAAAACAAAAAAAGTCATTATCTCTGGTAAGGAAAAGAGTTATCTGTGGCAAGGATAGGCATAAGAGTTTTCACTGCATACCTTTTATATTTGATTTTTTGAGCCATGTCGATGTATTGCCTGTTAAAAAAGAATAACATTTAATAGTCACACACATTGAAACATAAAGTGAAACCTCAATCTGCACAAGCATGCCTTAAAGCACCTTGAGTACACTTTCCCAGTTGTTCCTTTCACTTGTATATCACACTACTTCCCTTTCCCTTCATCCAGTTTTCCTCAAGCTAGCTGAATCATGTAAACATGCTTTCAACTGTGCCAGGAAATTCATTTTTCTCTAACCACTTTCTCAGGTTCAAAGCAGAGGGCAGCTGACAAGGCCATGGCCGTTGAAGGAAAAAGACTAAAACGCACTGCATTTAAGTTTTGTCCCTCTGATAAACACTCCCATTGCACTGTACTCCTTCATGGCACTCATCACTCCTGTAATTACTATCTTCACTGCTCAGAAAAAAATCATCATTTTTATTGTTATCACAGCTAAAATTTATTGAGGGTATTATGTGCCAAGAATTGTAAAGTGTTTTACATATATAAAAAAATGAAATCCTCACAACTACACTGACATATTTGCTATTGTTATTTCTTTTTTAAATATTAGGAGACTGAGACCCAAAGAGGGTACGTAACTTGTCCAGGGTGGTACAGCCAAGTAATGGGGGCAGAACCCCTGTCCTTAACCATCACACTCCACCACCTGGGATGGTGGTGGTGGCAGGGAATACCCTGCTTTCAGCCTCATTATTTCAAATGTTTAAACAATTTATTTTATCTAACTCATTTAATAAAACCAAGAAATTACTATAGAAGGTGCTACTTGATATAGATATTAGAATACTGTAATTGATTCAGAAAAGGTACATGAAAAATACAATGTGGTGCCCAATGCTAAAAAAATGAAATAGTTATAGTGTGTACTTAATACTTTCCCTCACATGGATCATAAAGTAACTCTTATCCATGTAGACTCGTATTCCACAAGCATATATTTCATCATCGACATATCCTCAGCATCATGCCAGGCTCAGTGGGGGAAAGCCAAGGTACACATAGACCCAAGAGTTGATTTTACATTCTAGTTGAAGAGATCATACACTACTAAATTTCATTCAAGATTTTAGAGATATTGGCTGGGCAGGGTGGTTCACACCTGTAATCCTAGCACTGTCGGAGGCCGAGGTGGGAGGATTCCTTGAGCTCAAGAGCTGGAGACCATCCTGAGCAAGAGCAAGACCCTCTCTCTACTAAAAATAGAAAAATTACCAGGCATGGTGGCACATGCCTGTCATCCCAGCTACTCAGAAGGCTGAGGCAGGAGGATCACTAGAGCTCAGGAGTTTGAGGTCACTGTGAGCTAGGCTGACACTATGACACTCTAGCCCAGGCCAGAGAATGAGACTCTGTCTCAAAAGAAAAAAAAAAAAAAGATTTTATAGATAACAATTTCATTATTGGTATAGTGTTACATTTCTAAAATTTAAAATTGCCCGATAAGCAGTCTTGGAAAATGTTGGAACTTCTAGTGAATGATGAAAGGCAAAACATCCTCATTTATCTCTGTTCCTTCCTAAAATCCTCATTACATGACAGTAAATGAATTTTGTGTGTGTGTGTGTGCCCAGGCTAGAGTGCCGTGGTGTCAGCTTAGCTCACAGCAACCTCAAATTCCTGGGCTCAAGCAATCCTTCTGCCTCAGCCTCCCAAGTAGCTGGGACTACAGGCATGCACCACCATGCCCGGCTAATTTTGTCTATATATTTTTAGTTGGCCAATTAATTTCTTTCTATTTCTAGTAGAGATGGGGTCTTGCTCTTGCTCAGGCTAGTTTCGAACTCCTGACCTTGAGTGATCCTCCCACCTCGGCCTCCCAGAGTGCTAGGACTACAAGTGTGAGCCACCACTCCTGGCCAGTAAATGAATTTCTTAAATGCATTAACTCACAAGAACAAAAAGGATGAGAGAGAAAATTATAGGAGCAAAAGTTTGGATGCTGGCACATGCAATACGCCCTGGAAAACTTAGTCCTAAGCCAGCAGCAGGGGAAACTAAGAGGCGACCTGAGTTGTACCACAGAATGTCCCCAAATCACGTCATTGGCAGTTTAAGTTCACAGGATCTGGCAACTGAGCTAATACCCTCTAGGCAGGAAAGTAGGAATAGTTCAAGTAAATAGACATGAAGATATTGATGATGGAAGTTCCCCAGCAAAACAACAGAATAACTTCTTTCATTCTTAATGGTCCATCCACATGTCCAGAGTTAGCAATCAGCCTTTAGTGCCCTACTCTTAAAGGGGAGCAGACAGCCTAGTTTATTTCTGAGTAGATCCTTTAATATGAAAGAGGAAGATAAAAAAAATCTTTATTATCCTCAGAGACATATAAAAGGAGCTATGGGCTACATTAAACAAAAATAGGATTTTTTTAAAACTAGAAAATCATGAGCTCTTGGAAGTTAAAACTATAATAATCTAAATAAAAAAATCATTACAAAATTGATAAATATAAATAAGAAAATCTCTCAGAAAGTAAAGAAAATAAAAAAAATTGAAAACAGCAAAGACAAGACAACTGGAGGATCAGTCTGAGAAGTTCAACATCTAAAAAACAGAATAATAAAAACTGTAAGTTCCAGGAGAAAATTATAAAAAAGCCACTTAAGAAACAAAAGTTTTCAGTTTGAAAGGATGTATCAATTGCCCAATAAATGAAAACAGACTATAAGAACGCATATAATCACAAAATTTTATAGTAGTGGGGACAACAGCAAAGTTCTAAAAGCTTTCAGAAATTAAAAGCAAAAACAGGTCACATACAAAAGACAAAGACACTAAAAGACAGTGGAGGACACTGCCTCCAAAATTCTGAGCAAAAATCATTTCCAACTTAGAATTCTATACCCAGCCAAACTATTGATAGTCTGTGAAGGTTGAATAAAGACCTTTTCAGACATGCCAGATCTCAAAAATTTATTCCTATGCAGCCTTTCTCAAGAAGTTACTTGAGGGGGTATTACACCAAAGCAAGAGCATAACTCAAGAAGGAAGAGAACATGGGATCCAGGAAACAGATGGGACTCAATAGAGAGACAAAGAGATCTCCAAGGATGATGGTAAATGAAGATTGACCACGAGCTGTCAGTTGTGCCCTAGTGCAGATTAGAGCAGGTCCAAAGACTCAGAGAAGATAAAACTAATGAATCCCTATGTTTGAGTGGATTGAAAGAACATTTCCACAATTTGAAGACAGTTTGGGGTTAGCTTAATGATGAGTACAGAGAAAACAAAGCACATGAAGCAAGAAATTTAGTAACTTTAAGAGAAAAACTTGGGCAACAAAAGAAAATAGTTGCATAAAAATAGCACAACTCAAAATAGCCGTTTATAGATATAAATATCGCAACATTGTATGTTGCTCTAACCAAAGATATAACATAAGTATGATGAAAGGATGAATGGAAGGGAATCGTGACCAGATGTACTGGAGATAAGAGGGGGAGAAAATCTAAATCCTCATTTTCCAAAGTGGGAAGTCAATAGATACTGCCTAAAATTTTAAAAAAATCATAAAGTATTCACAGAAGCATACTCTTTAAAGGCATGAAGTTAAGACACTAAAATCAACAGTAGAAGGGAGTTGAAATGGTTGGGAGACTCCACAAATTGGTGTGGCACCCTGGAGGCCTGCCCGTGTACTCGTACAACACTTCCCGTGTAACCATTTGACTCTCTAACTGATGTTCATGTATAACTCATGAAAATTAGGATGAAATTTAAAAAATAACATGAGTGGGTATGTCTCAGGAGAAGGTAGGTGCTAGGGAAATATTTTAATGTGCTTTTGCTGTGAAATTTGCATTTAAGAAACAATATCAAAGAGATCCAACTATATATTCTTTTTGATTACTTTGATACACATGAATCAATTCATTATGTGAAATCCGTACTTTTGTCATAAAGAATGTTAAGATAGTACAGCTCCTTGGAAAGGGGAAAAGCTACAGGACAAAGCAAGCCACACATTCAGCTAAGGCCAGCGAGCAGCAGAGCAGGACTGAAGTGCAGGAGACAGCTTCCCAGCCTGCTGAACAGGGCATCAGATTACAAAGAGGGAAACCTAAAGGTCTATGGGAGAATAGAGAGCAGCCAGGAGAAATTCAAAGAGAAAGGAGAAAAAAACTTGACAGAATAATGGCAACCAATGCCAGAAGCACGTCCCTCACAGAGGGGGTGAATTACAGAATTCCCCTGACTTTAGAACTGGAAGTAGGTTTTCCCACTTTTAGGAACAGTGAATCATATTAGAACACATTGAGTAATCTTTAAGGCCTTAAGAAATTTTAATTCTACCACAATCTGAAGAATAAATCCTTAAAAAAAGAAACACAGAAAAATAACCTTTCTCTTGTATTTCTCAAATCAATGTTGTGACAAGGGCCATGCTAGTTTATGGTAGGCTGTATGACTATCGTCCATCGTCTACTAGAGTGTATCTTTTCATAATCATTTAATAATTTCCTGCTGTTGTAACTTGAGCTAGAATAAACCCATCACTGGGACAATTTTGTTTTTGTACATAGAGTCAATTGAATTTAGGCTTGCGTATGCAAAGAGCGGATGGTTCAAGATTTTCTCTCCTGGCTTCCCTGACTCCGTGTTTTGGCCATTCTGGTGCCTGGTACTCATCAGCCCTCCCCTAGGGTGTAGGAGAAAAAATGATGCAGATATATTCAATAATTTATTTTTCTGTTTTCTAACAGGATCACTATTCAATATTAACTTTAATTAGATCTGAAGACTACTTCTAGGTCTCATTCATTCGTACTCACCCCCACCTTCCCTATTTTATAGATTTCTCCATGTGTGATAAAAATTAAATTCTAAAGAATTTTGTGGGCTTTTTTTTTTATATATATAAATTCTTTAAGGTGAGTTCCAGAGTCAGACACGTTGTTGTAACTTGCAACTTCAGGCATTAGCGTGGGCAGCAAGAAGACCTTAGGGTTTTATTCGTACAAAGCCTCAAAGATTTCATGGAAGAGATCATTGAGAAGATGGAGTTCATAGTTGGCATCTACCCACATCCCTCCACCTCTCCATATCAAAAAATAAAAAGGCAACTAGGAAAGAATGGCTTCTCCTTAACTGAGGAGGAGCTGTTCAAATGGAAAAGAAATGCACCCTAAAGAGAATGTCAGAGCAAAGTAGCCTAGGAGCAAAAGGAGGGGATCTTTTGAAGGGCCTTTTAGGAAAAATTGCCTGTGGGGAGACTGGAGCATTGTATGAACGATTAATATAAAGGAGGCGCCAGGGGGCGCTGCTGGCCCAAGGCTGGGGAGCCCTGGAGCAGGTATTCTTCTCCCGGATGCCGCAGATTCAGGTGGAAGACGTCCACAAGGGACAAGCGAGGAAGCAAACCTGCGAGATGTTATGACACCAGCAAGGGAACAGGCGGTTAGTGTCTCTTGGCAAAGGGAGCAGATAGAAGGAGTGGAGACCTATCTTTGCAGAATGTAGGTTGGGCTGCAGTAGCTGAGGAAAGAGAAGCTGAGTTTAGTGATTTCTCTGTCTGGGAAAGTCAGGAGACCCAAGAGCGAATAAAACATGCTTCCTGTTTTCAAGCAACTTTCAGACTACTCCCATTAGTTTTACTAAAACGATATTTTTTTCAATAAATACTTTACATACCGCATACCAAAATCATTTCCAGATGGATTAAAGAGTATATATAAAACTGGAAAAAAATAGAATTTAAAAGTTATAAATTGGAAGAGAGAAGGGGATTTCTAAGCATAAAAGCAGCAGAAAGACTAGAGAAGAGATTGCCACATTTAATTACAAAAGTGATAACTTCTGGATATTAAAATATAAATCAAATACAGACAATGGGCTGAGAAAAAATTTGTCAAAAAGAGACAACAGATTAATATTTTTATTATGTAGAGAACACATTCACTGTTCCTGGGTGGTGCGTGGTGCCCGAGGCCCAGGCTGCCCCCGCTGCCACCAACATGGAGACTTTGTACCAAGTCCCATTCTTAGTGGTCAAATGTCTCCAACCTGAAGCGGAAGAAGCC
Source organism: Mirza zaza (assembly GCA_008750895.1). NCBI lineage: Eukaryota > Metazoa > Chordata > Mammalia > Primates > Cheirogaleidae > Mirza > Mirza zaza. The sequence goes on from VSMD01065078.1 coordinate 10,589, forward strand.
ACCCTAGGTGCACACGCCGACGGCCGTGGTGGTATATGCTGTGGTGGTGTGGTGTCTTACTTCCTCACCACGGGAGGAATATTTTATGCTGTTACAGTTGAACCTCCGAGTGTTGCTCTATGACTGATGGCATCAGAGGCCCGTAGCTTTCTTGGCCTGCAGAGTAAATGGACACTATATTATGGAAGGACTTGCATGAGCTTCCTGTTTACAACGGGAGGTTTAGGTCCATAATCCTGTACCAATCCAATGCACCAAATATTCCAAAACTCAATAGATTTCTTCTTCTAGTCTTTGGATTCATCTGTGTTCTACTGAGTTTTTTCATGGCTAGAGTATTCATGAGAAGGAAACTGCCCGGCTATCCGATGGGTTAGGCTGCCTTTTGAGAAGAAATCGATGGATACTGGATTTGCTCCTGTTAATGAAGTTTTAAAGGCTGTACCAATCCTCTAATAAGAAATGTGGAAAAGAACGAAGAGCAGCAGTAAAAGAAGTATCTAGTGAAGTGTATTAAAGCTTGGACTAGAATTTCTTCTTGATATCAAAGGCAAGTTTATCACAGTATTTTTTCCTGCAGACCTGTAGTGATGTACCAATGATGTTAACTGGTGTTTTCCTTTTAACTTTTCATTTCTTAAAATATCCTCCATATCTACAACTATAATATTAAATAAAATGATTATGTTTTACAATGCCCTTAACATTTTTTGGAGACGACATTTCTGATTTTTTCATAAGTTAATGTAAAATCAGGAAGCGAGATTCCATAAGCTGAAAACTCAGACAGCTGATCCGCTTTACCTACAGTGCTTTATTGTGTGATTGTACATTATTGCAGAGATGTGTGTAAGACTGTTTCCTGAATAATAAGATGTATAAAAGGAACAGAAATAAATAATTTTTATAATTAAAAAAATATAAAGAGAACACATACAAATAAAAGTGAAAAATTACCATGTCCTAATAGAGAAATGAACAAATATCTTGAAAAGTCAATTCACAATAAAGAAAAAATTTAGGAGACGAACATGGAAAACAGGAAAATGTTATCTTATGAGTACTTGAAGGACTGCAAATTAAAAAGCAGGTATCTTAAAACACACATAGAAAAAATTCTTAATGTAGTAACAGGATCTTCTATACGCTGCTAGTGAGAACATATTACCACAACTTTTTGGAAAGCAATTGCAGTTTGGAAGTGTATCAAGAACCTCAAAAATGCTTATATTCACTGACTCAGTAATTCTGCTTCTGGAAATCCATCCTATGAAATATTAAAAAATAAGAATTTTATTAATAATTGACAAAATTCACTAAGAGTCATTTATTCTGGAAAAAATTCAAAACAAGTGTCCAAAAATGATTAAATACATTACAATGGAACAGTTAATTCAAAATGTTATGATGATCACACTAACATTACTAACATAGAAATACTACAGTGTTAAATGAATGGGACAAAGTACAAAAGTTACATTCATTTTGATTATAACTGCTTTGGGGTTTTTTTGTTTTTTGAGACAGGGTCTCGCTCTGTGCCCCTAGTAAAGTACAGTGGCATCAGCATAGCTGCTCACTGCAACCTTCACCTCCTGGGCTCAAATGATCCTCCTGCCTCAGCCTCCTGAGTAGCTGGGACTATAGACATGTACCACCACAGCCGGCTAATTTTTCTATTTTTTGTAGAGATGGGGTCTTCCTCAGGCTGGTCTCGAACTCCTGGCATCAAGCAATCTTCCCGCCTTGGCCTCCCAGAGTGCTAGGATTACAGACATGAGCCACTGCACCTGGCCTGATTATAATTGTTTTTTTTTTTTAATCTACAAATTTTCCTAAAACATACAGAAAGAAAAGACTGAAAACAAAATTTTGTTTGGGCTAGTTGTCTGGAGGACTGTGGATTTTTTTCTTTATTTTGTAGACTTTTCTTGTTTTCCAAATTCTAGAAATTCTTTATGATATAAACACCTATTTAAAAATAAAAATTACTTGCATCTCTGTACACTAATAATGAACAATCTGAAAAGGAAATTCAGAAGACAATTCCACTTACAATGGCACCAAAAGAACAAAATACTTAAAAATAAACCTAACCAAGGAGGTGAAAGACTTGCACATTTGCTAAAATACATTGCTGAAAGAAGTTAAAGAAGAAACAAATAAATAAAAGGGCATCTTGTGTTCATGGATTGGAAAACTTAATATTGTAAAGATGTCCATACTACCTAAAACAATCTATAGATCCAGTGCAGTCCCTATCAAAATCTCAGTGGCATTGTTTGCAGAAATGGAAAAAATTCATCCTCAAATTCATATGGATTCTCAGGGAATCCTGAATAGCCAAAACAATTTTGCAAAAGAACAAAGTTAAACGACTCACAGTTCCTGATTTCAAAACATATCACAAAGCCACAGTAATCAAAACATTGTGATACTGGCATAAAAATAGACAAATAGACTAGTGGAATAAAATAGAAAGCCCAGAAATAAACCCTTATCTATATGGTCAAATGATCTTCATCAAGGGCACCAAGACTATCCAGTGGGGAAAAGATGATCTCTTCAACAAATGATGCTGGGAAAACTGGATGTCTACATGCAAAATATGAAGTTGGACTGTTACCTTACACCATGTAAAAAATTAACTCAAAAGGGATTAAAGACACAACTGTAAGACCTAAAACTCCTACAAGAAAATATAGAGGAAAAGCTTCATGACATGGGATTTGGCAATGATTTATTGGATATGACACCAAAAACACAAACAACAAAAGCAAAAACAGATAAATGGGATTACATCAATCTTAACAAATTTTGTGCATGAAAGGACACAATCAACAGTGAAAAGACAACCTATGGAATAGATATTTATAAATCATATATCTGATAAGTGATTAATATGCAGAACTCCATCAAGAACCTCAAAAATGCTTATATTCACTAACTTAGTAATTTTGCTTCTGGAAATTCATCCTATGAAATACTACAAAATAAGAATTTATAAAAATTCTTTATAAAAAGTGGTTAATATCCAGAATTTCCAAAGAACTCCTACAACTCAGCAACAAAAAATCAAATAAGCTGATTAAAAAATGAGCAAAGAATTTGAAGCAATACATATACAAAATCAATATCTCCAAGTCTATTCTAGAAAAATATTTTAAAAATTAAAAAACAAATAGCCAACAAGCATATCAAAAGGTGCTCAATATCACCAATCATCAGGGAAATATCTGCCGGGCGTGGTGGCTCATGCCTGTAATCCTAGCACTCTGGGAGGCCAAGGCAGGAGGATTGCTTGAGATCAGGAGTTTGAAACCAGCCTGAGTGAGAGCCCGTCTCTACTTAAAATAGAAAGAAATTGACCAACTAAAAATATATATACAAAAAATTAGTTGGGCATGGTGGCGCGTGCCTGTAGTCCCAGCTACTCGGGAGGCTGAGGCAGTAAGATCGCTTGAGCCCAGGAGTTTGAGGTTGCTGTGAGCTAGGCTGACCCAATGGCACTCACTCTAGCCTGGGCAACAAAGTAAGACTCTTTCAAAAGAAAGAAAGAGAGAAAGAGAGAAAGAGAGAGAGAGAGAGAGAGAAAGAGAGAGAGAGAAAGAGAGAGAGAGAGAGAGAAAGAGAGAAAGAGAGAAAGAGAGAAAGAGAGAGAGAGAGAAACAGAGAGAGAGAGAGACAGAGAGAGAGAGAAAGAAAGAAAGAAAGAAAGAAAGAAAGAAAGAAAGAAAGAAAGAAAGAAAGAAAGAAAGAAAGAAAGAAAGAAAGGAAGGAAGAAAGAGAGAGAGAAAGAAAGAAAAGAAAGAAATACAAATAAAAACTACAATGAGATACCACTTTATACCCATTACAATAGCCACTATCCAAAAAACAGAAAATAACAACTGTTGGTGAATATGTGGAGAAACTGGAACCATTGCACTGTTGATGACAATGTTAAATGGTGCAACTGCTATGGAAAACAGTGTGGCAGTTCTTCAAAAAATTAAAAATACAATTATCACATGATCCAAAGGAATCCCACTTCTGGGTATATATCCAAAAGAATTGAAAGCAAGATCTTTAGGAGCTAATTGCACAGCCAGGTCTATAGCAACACTATTCACAATAGCCAAGAGGTAGAAGCAACCCAAATGCCCTTTGAGGGACGAATGGTTAAATAAAATGTGGTTTACACATACAATGGAATATTATTGGACCTTAAAAATGACAGAAATTCTGTCACATCCTGTAAAATGGATGGAACTTGAGGACATTATGTTTAGTGAAATAAGCATAAAAAGACGAAAAGACAGGCCGGGCGCGGTGGCTCAAGCCTGTAATCCTAGCTCTCTGGGAGGCCGAGGTGGGCAGATCGTTTGAGCTCAGGAGTTCGAGACCAGCCTGAGCAGAAGCGAGACCCCATCTCTACTATAAATAGAAAGAAATTAATTGGCCAACTAATATATATAGAAAAAATTAGCTGGGCATGGTGGCACATGCCTGTAGTCCCAGCTACTTGGGAGGCTGAGGCAGCAGGATTGCTTGAGCCCAGGAGTTTGAGGTTGCTGTGAGCTAGGCTGATGCCACGGCACTCACTCTAGCCTGGGCAACAAAGTGAGACTCTGTCTCAAAAAAAAAAAAAAAAGACGAAAAGACAAAAACTGTATGATTCTACTTATATGAGGTATCTAATGTAGTCAAACTCATAAAAACAGAAAGAAGAATGATTGTTAACAGGGGCTGAGGGGAGGGGAGAAAGGGAATTATTATTTAATGGATATAGTGTTTCAGATTTGCAAGATGAAAAAGTTCTGGAGATCTCTTTCACAACAATGTGAATATACTTAACACCATTGAACTATACACCTAAAAATGGTTAATTTAAGATGATAAATTTTCATGTTTTATTTAATAAATCTTAATTGTTATTAATCTTAATAAAAAATTTTAATAAGTATCAATTTTAATAAAAATCTTAATAAGTACTAATTTTAATAAAAAATTAAGAAGTCAAAAATAAAATTAAATGGCTGTTGAACACCTACCCGTCCACCATTTATTTTATTTTATTTTTTTATTTTTTTATTTTTTTTTGAGATAGAGTCTCACTTTATTGCCCAGGCTAGAGTGAGTGCCGTGGCATCAGCCTAGCTCACAGCAACCTCAAACTCCTGGGCTCAAGCAATCCTGCTGCCTCAGCCTCCCAAGTAGCTGGGACTACAGGCATGTGCCACCATGCCCGGCGAATTTTTTCTATATATATTAGTTGGCCAATTAATTTCTTTCTATTTATAGTAGAGATGGGGTCTCGCTCTTGCTCAGGCTGGTCTCGAACTCCTGAGCTCAAATGATCTGCCCACCTCGGCCTTCCAGAGAGCTAGGATTACAGGCGTGAGCCACCGCGCCCGGCCTCCCGTCCACCATTTAAAGTAAACATTTTTGAAAGAGTTGTCTCTACTTCAAACCACTTTAATATTCTATTGAAACATCTCATATCAAAGTTGCCCCACTGCTTCCATTGTATGAAATCAATCCTCAATTCTGTCTTCATTCTTGTTTTTTAATAGCTTTATTGAGATATGATTCACACATCATACCATTCATCTATTTAAAGTATGCAATTCAATGGATTTTAGTATATTTTCAAAGTTTTGCAACCATCATCACAATCAATGTTAGAAATATTTTCATCAACTCCCCTTTCCCCTACAAAAATCCCTGTACCTGCCACTCCACTTACTACTCTCCCCTCCTAGCCCTCAGGCAAACTCTAATCTACTTTCTGTCCCTATAAGATTGTCTAGTCTTGGCATTTCATACAAATGGAATCATATACTATGTAATCTTTTCTGGTTTCTTTTACTTATCCTATTGTTTTCAAAGTTCATCCCTGCTGTAACATGTATCAGTACTTAATTCTATTTTATTGCTAAATAACACTCCATTTTATGGATATAACACATTTTTTTCCTCCATTCATCAGTTGATGGACATTTGGGTTGTTTCCACCTAATGGCTATTATGAATAATCCTGATCAGAACACTCATATACAAGTTTCTGTGTAGACATATGTTCTCATTTCTCTAGGGTATATACCTAGAATTGGAATTGTTGGGTCATATGTTAACTCTATTTTTAACCTTTTGGGGAAATGAAAAATTGTTTTCCAAAGCAGCTTAGCCATCTTACATTCCAACCAGCAATGTAGAGGGTTCCCAATTTCCCCACATCCTGCTAACACTTTTCATTATCTGTCTTTTTAATTGTAGCCTTCCTAGTAGGCATAAATTGATGTCTCATTATGATTTTGATTTTGATTTCATTTTCAAGGCCAATGATGCTGAGCATCTTTTCATGTGATTATTGGCCATATTTATATTTTCCTTGAATAATTTTCTATTCAGAATTTTTTGCCATTTTTAAATGGAGTTGTCATTTTGTTATAAAATTGCAAGAATTCTTTATATATGCCATATATAAGTCCCTTATCAGATATATGATTTGCAAATATTTTTTCCCATCCTATGGTTGTCTTCCCACTTTCCAGTAGTTTTCCTTTGCTGCACAAAAGTGTTTAATTTTGATGAAGTCCAATTTATCTTTTTTTTTATTTTGTTGCTCATATATTTGGTGTTATAGCTACAAAACCATTGCCAAATCCAAGGTCAAAAATGTATGTTTTCTTCTTAAGAGTTTTATAGTTTTAGTTCTTACATTTAGGTCTTAAATCCATTTATTTACATTTATTTATCTTTTATTTATTTATTTAGACAGAGTGTCACTCTGTTGCTCAGGCTACAGAGCCAAGGTGTCAGCCTAGCTCACGGCAACCTCAAACTCCTGCCCTCAAGTGATCCTCCCACCTTGGCCTCCCAGCGTGCTAGGAATAAAGGCATGAGCCACCATGCCCGGCCTTATTTTGTTTTTAATTGGCACAATAATTGTATATATTTATGGGGTACAGGGTGATGTTTTAGTGCATGTATACATTGTATAATGATCAAATCAGGATAATTAGCATGTCCATCATCTCAAATACCTGTTATTTCTTATGGTGAGGACATTCAAAATTCTCTTTTCTAGCTCTTTTAAAATATACTATACATTATTGTTAACTATGGTCACACTACTGTGCAACAGAACACCAGAACTGATTCCTCCTACTAACTGTAACTTTGTACCCATTGACCAATCTCTCTCCATCCCTCCCCACCCCTCCTCAGCCTCTAGTAACCACTATTCTACTCTCTACTTCTATGAGATTAACCTTTTTTAGATTCCACATATGAGTGAGATCATGCAGTATTTGTCTTTCTGTGCTTGGCTTATATAATTTATAATGATCTCTAGGGTCATCAATGTTGTTGCAAATGACAACATTTCATTCTTATTAATGGCTGAATAGTATATCATTGAGTATATGTGCCACATTTTAAAAATCTATTCATCTGTTGATGGACACCTGGATTGATTCTTATCTTGGCTATTGTGAATAGTGCTGCAATAAACATGGGAGTGCAGATATTAGAGCCATTTTGAATTTTTTTGTACATTGTGTGAGGTAGGGGTCCAACTTCATTCTTTTACATGAGAACATCCAATTATCCCGGCAACGCTGAATTTCGATTAAATTGTCTTGGCACCCTTGTCAAAAATTTATTGACTATAAATGTGAGAGCTTATTTCAAGACTCTCCATTCTATTTCACTAAGCTATAACTAAGTCCTTATGACAATGCTACACTGTCTTGATTGCTGTAGCTTTACAGCAAGTTTTTAAGTCAGAAAGTGTGAGTCTTCCAACTTCATATTGCTTTTTCAAGATTATTTAACAATAGGCATATGAGGTTTAGGATCAGCTCGACAATTTTGGCAAAGAAGTCAGCTGGAAGTTTAATAGGGAATGCATCGAACCTGTAGATCAATTTGGTAGTATTGTCATCATAACAATATTGAGTCTCTCACTCAATGAACATGGGAGGTATTTTCCATTTATTTATGTCTTTTTGAATTTCTTTCAAAAATAATTTGTAGTTTTAAGAGTATAAATTTTGGATTTGTTTTGTTAAATTTGTTCTAAAGTATTTTATTATTTTGATGCTATTGTAAATGCAGTTGTTTTCCTAATTTCACTTCTGGATTGTTCATTTCTTGCATGTAAAATACAATTAAATTTTAATTGATCTTATATCCTACAATCTACTGAACTAATTTATTCATTCTAATAGTTTTTTAATGTATTTTTTATGATTTTCAGTATATAAAATAATTTCATCTGCATATAGAAATAGCTTTAATTCTTTCTTTTCAATCTTGATCTCTTTTATTTTGTTTTCTTGCCTAATTGCCTGGCTAGAACTTCTAGTACAATGGTGAACAGAAGTGACAAGAGCAAATATCTTTGTCTTGTTTCTGATCTTAGGGTGAACGTGTTCAGTCTTTCACCTTTAAGTAGAATATTAGCTGTGGCTTTTTCATAGAATTTCTTTATCATATTGATAAAGTTTCTTTCTACTCCTAGTTTGTTGTGTTTTTATCACGAAGGAGTACTGAATTTTCTTTTTTGCTGTTTATTGAGATAATCGTGTGGTTTTTGTCTTTTTTAAATTACTATAGTATAATACATTAATTGACCATTTCTCCAGTTGAAAGTACTCTACTTTCTTCTCTTGGCTCTTATTATTCTATTTTCTTCCTACCTCCTAGGTTCTTTTTTCTCAGTCTCCTTCTAAGTGCTGAGTGCCCCAAGGCTCTGTTCTGAGTCCCCTTCTCTTCTCAGCCTGTGCTCTCCTCAGTAATGTCATCAGTCCCATGACCATGTCCATGCTAATGGGCCTCAAACACATAAGGTATTTCTAGCCCCATCTCTTCTTTGAGCTCAGAGCATATCCTGCTGCTTCCTCTCTATCTACATTTTCTGTTGAAAACTCAAACTTAACTTGCTGAAAACAAAGTGATTGTTTTCTACTCCTTTCTAAGTCTTCCTTATGTGAACTAAAATAAAATTTTAAGGCTCACCCACACACACACACCAGCTGAGTGAATGGACCCCCTCGTGGCCAAAGGAATATCCTAAAACTAAATTTCTTGCCAGGAGGAGGGCGGTCAGACATGCCTCATCATGCCCCCATCCCTTCTTGGAGACATCCTTTGTAACCCATTAACGGCTAAGAGTATGTAAAACACAGCTGCAGGTCCTCAATTTACACTGCAAATATATGTCCAGTGGATTATCTCTGATAAACAGCTCCTTTTGTTAGAACATTCCAAGTCTTTAGACAAAGCTTCATGTCTTTAACCAATTACAAGTCAAAGAATCTTTAAACCCACCTATAACCTGTAAGCGCCCCCCCTCAAGATTGCCCACCTTTTGGGGCCAAATCAATGTATGCCTCCATGTATTGATTTATGACTTTACCTGTAACCCCCCGTCTCCCTGAAATGTATAAAAACCAAACTGTAACCCAGCCACACTGAGTCCACTTGCTCAAGGCTTCTTGGATATTGCTCCAGGTCATGATCCTCAAATTTGGCTCAGAGTAAATAATTTTAAAATTATTTTACAGAGTTTGGCTTTTTTTTTCCATTAACACTTATTTCAGTTAATGTCCCCCAAATGCACTCTTTTTAAAAGTCAAAAACTAGAAATCATCTTAATTCTTCTTTTTCCTCCATCCTCCAATCCTGTCATTTATACCTCAGAAATGTATCTGGGCATCAACGACTTATCATCTATATTGCTAAGGCCTTAGCCCACACCGCTGGAAGAGAATGTAAGAACTTCTCACGCCTTGCTGCCCTATCATCAATTTTCTATCCAGCAGCCCAATTTAGGTTTTGAAAAACTAAATCACATCAAACCACTTACTTTAAATGTCCATTGTCAGATTATCATTCAGCCTTAAAGAAGGAGATCCTGCCATTTGCAACAACATGGGTGAAACTAGAGGACATTATGCTAAGTTAAATAAGCCAGAGACAGAAAGCAAACATTGCGTTATCTTACTTATATAGGGAATCCTAAAAAAACAAAAAAACCCTCAAACACATAGAAACAGAGAGTAGAAAAGTGGTTAGGGGAAAAGGAGGGGATGGGAAAAATGGGGAGATAGAGTTTAAAAAATAATTCTGGCTGGGTGCAGTGTGTGCCTATGATCCTGGCATTTTGGGAGACCAAAGTAGGAGGATCAGTTGAGGCCAGGAGTTCAAGACCAGTCTGTGCAACATAGCGTGACCCTGTCTCTATAAAAAATAAAAACAGAAAAATTAGCCAGGCATGGCAGTGCATGCCTGTAGTCCCAGGTACTTGGGAGGCTGAGGAAGGAGGCTCACTTGAGCCCAGGTGTTTGAGGTTGCAGTGAGCTATGATGACATCACTGCACTCCAGCCAGGGCAACAGAGGGAGACCTTGTCTCAAAAAATAAAAAATTCTGTTGCCTTTCTATTCCATCACAATAAACTGCCAGCCTCTTACTATGGCCTATAAAACCCAACATGGTCCCAACCTCTTACTATGGCCTATAAAACCCAGTATGATCCAGGCCTTGACTATGTCCCACCCGTGTCCCTCGTTCACCATACCCACACACACTATCTTTAGCTCCGTCCTGTAACATGCCAAGTTTCCTCCTGCCTCACGGAATGTCTGGCTCTTTCTCATCATTCAGAATTTAGCTCAAATGTTTTCTACCCTGAATCTTCTATTGACATCTTAAGAAGCAACACTCACACTTTAACCCAGCCCCAGCCACTCTTTATTCTATATCATTACCCTGCTTTATTTTCTTTATAATATTTATCATGATGTGAAACTATTCCATGTCTTGGCATACCTTTTGTGTTAAGTCTGTTTGACATTGCCATCAGGGAAATACCTGAGGCTGAGGAATCTACAGACAGAGGAGGTTTGCGCGGCTGAGCTCCGCAGAAGCACCGCCGGAGGCCCGGGGAGCTTCCAGTCAAGGCGGAAGGGGACGCGGGTGGGGAAGGCGTGTCACATGGCGAGACCCGGAGCAGGAAAGGGGCTGGGGCGGAGGTGCCAGGCTCCCTGAAGCACCCGTCTGTCACGCGGACTGACAGCGAGAGCCCACCCATTACTGCAGGGAGGGCACGAGCTGCTCATGAGGGGCCGCCCCAAGACCAGACGCCTCCCGCCAGGCCCCGCCTCGGACACTGGGGATCCAATTTCCACACGGGATTTGGAGGGACCAAACGTCCAAACTATATCACCTTTCTAAAAAAAAACAAAAAACAAAAAAAAACTCTATCTTCCTCCACTAATGTAATGTAACGCATGTGGCTTCAAACAGTCTCTGACTGTAGAAGATGCCCAATTAACATTTGTTGAAGGAATGAATGAGTAGGACATCTGAGACACAAATACAGTAAAAACAGGGTAGCTTTCCTGAAATAACTTGTCATTAGAAAAGGAAATATATATTCATTCATTCATTAAAAATAGTTCTGAGTATCTAGTATGTACAAGGCATTTTGCTGATCATTGGGAACACAAAGCTGCTCACTGTCTCTGTCTTGGATCAGGCCCTCATCACTACCCGCTTTCATTTCTACAATAATCTCAAAATGCTTTTTTTTTCTGAATGTTGTCAAACATTTACAAAAGTAGAGTGTGGGTGGCTCACACCTGTATTCCTAGCACTCTGGGAGGCTGAGGTGGGTGGATCGCTCGAGGTCAGGAGTTCGAAACCAGCCTGAGCAAGTGTGAGACCCAGTCTTTACTAAAAATAGAAAGAAATTAATTGGCCAACTAAAAATATTTAGAAAAAATTAGCCGAGCATGGTGGCACATTCCTGTGGTCCCAGCTACTCAAGAGGCTGAGGCAGGAGGATTGCTTGAGCCCAGGAGTTTGAGGTTGCTGTGAGCTAGGCTGACGCCACGGCACTCACTCTAGCCTGGGCAACAAAGTGAGACTGTCTCAAAAATAAATAAATAAAAAATAAAATAAAATAATTCAGTGAATATGTATGGTTTGTGTTGATTATACTTCAATAAAGCTGTTTAAAACAAAAAC